>DWEI01005622.1:0-10679 GCA_018245875.1 Mysoria ambigua | reverse complement strand
CTGTGGCTCCTGAACTCCGCCATCGGCCCCTTGATGTTCTTGTCGTAGAACCGGATCCACAGCACGCGGCCCGACACCGGCGGCATGTTCCTGGGCAGCTCCGGGTCCTCCCTTTCCTCGTTGTACCTTTAAATTTATGCACTTCAATCATTGGTTCATTTTGATAACAATCTTTCGTGCGTAGGACGTAGGAATCTTATACATGGTAACTTGAGGACGTGACTTAGCTGGTGCTGTGGATCAGGGTAAAACAGCGACAACCGTCGAATGAGGTCCGGCTACGGACCATCACGACATATTTAATAAGCGTGGACCTGCAGTAGGAATGGAAAAATACATGGATAACAGGTTAAATTATAAAGCGCAGTAAAAACATCAAATTGCACCTGTCCCGTATCGATTCTATCTCTCCTGTATATTTGCTTATTAAATCGTAGTACTGATCTTCTAGATACAAGCATTTTAGTTTCAACTTTTCAAATCGCGCCAGCAAATGTAAAGCGATCTCTGTTGTCGGACATTTATTCACGCTCTGAAAAGTAACCAATCCTGTAGATTTTGATATGGTTATCTGAATAAAATATTTTATTGTTAATATATCATCAAGCCAAGTCCCTTAAGAGGCTAGAGCATCGAGATCCAAATTCATTCAATTCTATTTTGAATTTACAGGATATTCATCAATCATTCTACATACACACGCGCCTTATAACAGCTATGTACTGACGACAATATAAATCAATGAGTACCGTAATCATAAAATTCTCTAACAACAACTCTTGTGTAGCTACAGCGTCCTTGTACACCTTATAATCTCTGTCGAAATCTGGCCGCCTAGTGATAAAAAGACAAAGATTTAAAAAACATAGAGGGAAAAATGAAAAAAAAGAAATTATACACAAGTAAGTTTTATACAAAGTAAATGTCACACCAAGGATTAAAAACAAAGCATCTAGGTCTGACCATAAAGCATACTGGAAAGAAATGCAACTCTATAGTCGATCACGATTGAGACGACTGGTCCACCTTACCTGTGATCCAGAGCATCGTACGTTTTGGTGGAAATATTTTTGAATAGCTTGTTAAAATTCGCCGCATACTCTTCGATGCCTTCAAGGGTAGTCTTATTTAAAACGTAGTACGTGATGTAAGTTTGAAACAAATCTATTATCTGCAAATTCACCATTAACATTACGGATCTTTATAAATCATGTAATCAGCGTAGAACTATAGGTATGCTAATCTAGTAATAATCCCCCTAATAAACCAATTTTGTATACTCGAGACAATTAGGAAAACTGCAAAATAATGATAAGACCACTTTTACAGTTCGCCTTATAATACTGTCCCTGTCTACATTAAACGGATATTCATGACATGGTGAGTACAAAACAGGATAGGAACATTCTAGGTAGGGAATTTATTAATGAACATGTCACTCGATGGCTTATCACTGAACAATAACCTTTTCCAATCGTTTCCGGAACGTCTCGAACTTGCCGAAAATATACATTTCCGAGCAGTCGAACGGTCGCTCGTCCGCCGCTTGCTTCATCTCCTCCTGGGTCTCGTCGTAGCACGCGCGGTAGAAGTTGTACAAGTCCAAGCACAGCTGAAATTAGCCTGCCGGTGTGCCCTGTGCTACACCACAGAGCTATCCGCTCGGGGGCATTGATGAGTACTACGATTTTCAAAAACAGGGACGTACAGCGCCAATGTTTTAGCATAATAATAATAATATCACCATTAATTGGGTACAGACAACAAAAATGTTTATTTTCAAATGAATCTAACAAAGATTGAGACACTAGTGTTAATGCAAATGTTTATGCTTATCGTCAATTTCTTATTCTATTTAACGATAGGCTCGCATTTGACTGCGCTCTTACTTCATGGAAAGCAAGGTCCAGCCTAGGATGTAGCATGTTTGCATAGCAAGCATCTGTTCACTTTTGTCTTAAACAATGCCAGGTCAAATAAATCGGTTATTTTATTATTTCGTATTATAAATGAATGAATACTCATGACATAATGACAGTCTATGCATAAATCAGATAATTGCATATCCATTGAAATAGTCGTATTAGTATCCCTAGATCACGTTACCTTGGCCTTCTTTATAAAGTTCAACTTGTCCTGGTTCCAAACAGTTTTCTTGCCGCCGTTGGTCAGGTACTCCGTGCACATGTTGAGTATTTGGTTCGTCACTTTGACCAGCAGCGTGGATATCTGCTTAGTGGTGTTGTAATACCGCGAGGTGGCGAATACCATTCTTATCGTGTACAGCAGGCCCGGCAGGAACTGCTGCATGGTCAGTGGGTCGCACCTTCAAATATTATTGTTATGCCATTACGGTGCATCCCTTACGGGCGGGGCGGACGAGTGCCAAGGATCCTTACAGATCTGACCTTCTGCATCCATCATTCTTATCAGTAGGTACCTACTTTACAAGTATTTCATTGAAAGGGCCATGCTACACACTGCAGAATTATTATTGTCAATTAACTGGTAAAGAGTCGGAGTATACATACTATATCCTTCTGCCTACCTCTTAGATCACGTTATGTTAATATTATTATCAATACTTTAAACGGAATCTTTTTCGCATATTGATTTGCATGAAATTTGATAGATTAAAGTAATTGAAAAATAACAGGCGCTTGAAAATAAAATGGTTCACAAAAAATCTATTGAAAACCAATTATCCTGTAATTTAAACATAATAGTGAATGGTCTTCTCTTGTATAATAGCTTTCCACGACCTCATTATATTATTCCATTCAAAACACGATATCCTACAAGCTAATTTTATATGTCATTCCCGGAAAGTAATCTATACTTATATTATGTACGCAAACGACATCCGATAGAACTACACACGAGTACATGGCAGCGGCATAAATGCAGTGTTTGGCGTTTGATATATCTGCATGGACACTAGAACTTTCCGGGCTTCCAATTGTAATCCAATTTCGCCAGCCGCATGAACCGCTGCCCCCGACCTGCGCCAGCGCTGCGCTCTGGCGGCACGCGGGCCGCCCACCGCGGGGCGCGGCCACGTACCTGTACAGCGGCTCGCAGTACTTCTCCAATGCGTACAAATATTTCACGTTGTCGAAAGCTTCATTATAGTAGTCCGTCACTTGATTGTCTAACAGTCTCCATTTCTGCAATGGTTCGAAGAGAACAAATAGAACCAAGTAAAATAGAACCAACCGATAAAATGAGTGTAAAGGTGACAAAACTGTACTCACCCGAACGAACACTGAGGGCGGACGCTACGACCAACGTTTGGCTAATTACTGTTAAGGGATACCTTGACGAGCTTGGACTTGGCTCGGATGAGCGTGTGTATGTACATCTGGCAGGGGTCGCTCTTGATGTGCTCGATTATGGAGGTGAAGGTGGTGAGCTGGCGGCGCCAGTGGTCCAGCTCCGCCAGCGGCCCGATGTTGGCCGGCTCCCGTCTGAGTTGCTGGCTCTGAACCAGCACCTGGAACAGCTCGGCCTCTGCGTCCTCTCGTGACGAAACCGAAGCTACAGTCAGTCAGTCGAAGTCAGTCGGTCCTTGTGGCTGGCAGGCTAATTTTATACATGGGAAACGACAACAGATATCAGGCTAAAATTAACAGATGGATTACGTATATATCGTAGAGCAAATTGAGACGAAAGGTATCAAACTAGAATAGACACTAATCAAAGAGCTTCAATTGCTAATGAAACATACAGACCGAAGAATAAGCCAAGAATATCTAATAAATTGGACACCACTATTGAAATCAACATATTGCCCCGTCGGCGTGAGAGGTGTAGCCGGTGTGACCGCAGAACCATATTACCATAGTAATTTGCTTCATCCATTGCTTCACGTGCGAGCAAATTTCTTCCAGCACATGCGTCTTAGTGATCGCCAACTTCATCTTTTCCTGATCGGACAGCTCCTCCTCGTACAGAGTTAGGTTTATTTTGAACCTTGTGCAACAATCTAGATCTATCTTCGTTTCTGTAACAGATTATTACAACGTATTATATATTAAATGTATACAAGTATTTGTATCACTCTCACACGTATGCGTAATAATTTGTCGATTTGAACTGAAAGTTTCCTAGGTTGGAGATGGAAATATTTTTTTAGCAATTGTAGTTTACATAAGTGTGATGATGGACAAAGATTCATCCTAAGCCAATCGTCTAAGCCAATTATAAGCCATGCTTGTAACTGGTTTCAAAGTGACCTACAACGGTTCAATACGATGAACTGAATATAGAATCTCAGTGGCTCGCCATTGGAGTGGCCATGTCTAGCAGTGGGCGGAGACAAACTGATGAGATCTTAAAGTTTGGACCAAAAAAGTGTAATATCAAGTTACTCGTAAGAACTGTACTTACTAGAAAGATAATCTATAAAAATCATAATCTTGGATATGTAAGATTTAATGGCGTCTGCGCTTCTTGGATTGGGTGGATTAAGGTCACCCCAAGCTCGGCAGGCCTGTAGGGCGGGGACGTACACGCGGCTCATAGTTTTATACACGCCAGATACGACGTTCCCAGTGTCTTGATTCATGTCGACCAGCACCAGGTAGTAATCCTGTTTAAACGATCATGAATCGTCTTTAAACAAAACAATAGTGTGCTGGCAAAAAATATTTGTTTTATTAAAACTACTCATAGCAAAGAAGAAAGATAACACTATATCTCATTTGAGACTGCCGCATCACGCGTATATATTTTCATGGCCTGAGTTCGACATTTAAATATACGCAGCTATGTTTCGGTTATTCATCGACTTCAACAGCGAGCTAATAAAGTACCTGTCACTATTAAGAGTTATACAACTAGAGACCACTACATGACGGTCTCTCCTACATTATTATATTTGACCAATATTAAGTCTCCTTGTACCGAATGTTGTTACAATTTTATCGACATTAGTATCTGTGTTCACTAAACCTTTTAATGTAACTTACATCGGCCACGTTTTTCGCATCAATTGCTTTGTTTTTGATTCTATACATCGCCACACACTGGCCCTCCGTGCCTATTGTGGAGGCGTCTGATATATATGTCCGGTCCATTCTACCTTTTTGGTTCGGAATGAACCTTCCAGATTCTGGAATCGTTTATTATGTGCATTATTGTCTACTTTCTAGACTTTGGATTCTAAAAAATCGTAACTAAGTACCTGTACATGGGCCCCATTAGGTAAATTACAAATAAAACCAGGTAGTTCCTGTTTTTTAACTAGGTCCTGGGAATTTTCCGTAATAAGCTTTATTTATTTATTTATTTATTTATTTAAATAGGTCGCCAACATTCTTAACACTAAAATATTCTACATAACATAATACAGAGCAGTTTTTAGGTAAGTGCTAGAGCTGTTATAGGGAACGACATCATGTAATAAACATCATCGTCGTATACTGTTATAAATACTACAAATTTTATTATTATTATATAGCTTTAGCATTTATTCATAATTTTTGGAATAACTGATTATTTTTACGAAACGGTGGTTATGATATAATAAAACGTTTATAACCCATTTTTAAAGGAGGCAGTAATGCATCACACAATACAATGCAGTTTCTACCGCCTTCGGCCACCGCACTATCCAAAAGATCTATATGAATATCAGCATCATAAACTCCTTCCTGTAAATAGAATTGAAATTTAATAAATATTTTTTTGTTGAAGCCTATGTTCAGTTTTACATTTCGGGCACATTTTTTACAAAATCTTATAGAGCTGCTAGTTATTTTAATTTATATTATCCCTGATATTTACTCATTTTACTAAATTTTATACAGATATTAGTTATTTTAATGTATATTATTATTTTGGCAAAAATAAAAATAGTACATTTATAATAAGCAGAGCTTTTATTACTAGCTTACCAGCACATATTCTGTAGTTTTATTTAAAATTGCCGCTGCATTCTCTAACAAAAATCTAGTCTGCGTTTTCAACCCGCCCATTCGATTACTTCGAGCTTCTTTGGCTTTGGCCTGAAAATGTATTATATTAACGATTAAATACAATTTACGTTAAATATATATACGTTTAAATATATTTACGTTTAAATACAATTGAACAACTATTATTGTTTATAGAATATATTCTTCAATTCAAACTTATAAGATATCTTAAGGTGCAGAGGCTATGAATAAAATACCAAACTTAAATAACATACTTTACTCGCATTAAGTCAAACATAATAACAAAACTTAAAGTACTTGTTTATCTTTGTACGACTCTTGTGCAAAAGCTAGTGTGCTCATTGAAACTTTGCTTTTCTTCTGAATATCTTTCAGACGAGAGCTGACGTCCAGTATAGCTTCCAAAGCCGTCCGATCTATGTCCAGTGGGTCCTCGTCATCCGCAGCTGGGGGATACACCGATTGCCTCCTTGACATCTTCCTAGCAACCTCATCGATTTTAACCGCTGTATGCTCGACATCGGCGGCATGCTCTTCTGCCGTAGTTTGGTCATGTCCTTCATCACCAGCCCCTCCCGCATCTTGAGGCGTCGCCTCTGAAGGCCCTTCGCCACCTTCACCTGACATTGTTTTATTTACGGCTAATAAAATTATTCCACATCAACATCAATCTCCCCGTAATCTGACCTTGTTATGAAAATTTTTCAAGTCAATCAGAACGCAAAACGACACAATTCTATTTATGAATTTATATTTATGGCCAGTACCTATAATAATTATTAATAAAAAATAAGTTTGCCTTCTTTATATTATTATTTTTACATCAATTATCATATATTACCGACGAAAACTAATAGAAAGGTCTAGGATTTGATTTCTTTGTAAATTAATCTAAAGCTTCGAAGTATTATATATGTTATGTTATGTAATAAATAAATAAAATAGCATTTTATATTACGCTAGTACTTAAAAGACGCGACTACATTTTTTTTTACTAATAGTCGTTATTTATTGTCTTCACTGTTAATATTTGTCTGTAGTTTTTGACAACCATTGGCGGGAAATTTTCAGAATATTGGATTATATTTGTTTGCGTTAAAATAACACGATTTATTTATAAAATGTAATGTCGTATCAAATAAATTTCAATTGAAAGAATAAAATTATATACTACAATGCGTCGTAATTGGAAAGGTTCATACAGGAATAATTGGAACCGAAAGAAGATTACAAGATCCACTGGTGATAGTAACAGCCTTAATAACACAGCTTCTGTTAGACCCGGGACATCAGTATCTTCGTCCTCAAGAGCGCCAGCTAATCAATTGCCTGTAGTAGTCGCCGTTGGTACAGAAAACAATATATGGAAACTGTACTTTCCTACTGAAGGTAAATTTTCTTTCAGGCATTGAAAAATAAATATATTAAGAATTTACGTTGTGCTATTGGCTCTATATACTGATCATCAATCTTCTTCATGAAGTTTTGCATCAGTTTTCTATGAACCAACCTAACTGATTAGTGTACTGTAGCTGTTTAAATTCATTCTCTCAAAACATACTCCTATTTAAAATCACTTTTATTGTATCTGGTACACCGACTACTGTGTAATGCGATAAAGATTGACAAAAATGCAGTCACGTTCCCAATATCTCATAACATTATCAACAAAACAGTGTTAACATTTCACCTAATTTTCTATCATTTTAGAGCAGTTATTTTGAGGCAACATTTATTAGTAAACTTATTATTGATTTTAATAATTATTTAACTTATTTCAGATGCAAATACCTCAACTCCTGAAACATTACAGCATATAAAGAGTTTTATGTCATATGTGGAAAAGCACAGAGGTCTGTTTGATTTGGAGAAGATTGACCGAACTCATAGTGTACCACTAGATGTACAAAGTTTGATGAGTGATACAGATTTTGCAAGTGGTTGGCCGCTCTTCCAAACTGACTTGTTTGAGAGACCCAACATTACATTGCCATTACTGGAGTTCTGTGTACATGAAGTAAGGCTGATGATGAATCTTGTACTAATTAGCCAAGATGCTGATTTGAACACAACAAGTTTAATATTTGAAAAACATTTCCTTTCAGAGCCTAAAATGTGAATCCCGAATCAAAGTAAGAATATTAAATCATCAACCGACCATACCAATTGCACATTTGAAAGTTAACTATTTTGGTAATTATCCTTTATAATTAATAATTAATCTATGCTATCTAGGCAAATATGATGATAGATTCTTAGTTATAGAAAGAATATATATATATACATTAAATTCAATTGAAATATACTACATTTTTGAACCAACCATTTGTATGAAAAGAATCTGGTTGTGTTGACCTCCCTATACATTCTGGGGTGAGTGATACTCAACAGTGGCACATGAAGTAATAACACCATGTAAATGCAACATCCCACCTGTAACCACTGGAAAAGTAGTCAGAGAATTGTGGTACACTTGTTTTCACCAGGTTTCACCAGGTGCCTTTACCTATTGTCATACAACAGGCACATATGCACACTTCGAACCACTACTCTGAAATCTAAATTTTAGTGTGTGACTCCTTGCATCCAACATGAACAACGAGACAGGACAAGAAGCAGAATTAATTTTAAACATTTAATCTTAATAGATGCTGACATAGATTTTCAGTTTAAAAAGTAACTGTAGTATAATCTTAATATTTTGACAATCATTATGAGTATTCTAAATAATTTTACTGTCAAAACTTAAATATGAAAACTAGCACAAATCAACCTAAAAAAGGCAACTGTTTTGTTTCAGGCAAATTAGTGACCATCAAAGGAACAGTAATCCGAATTGGCAATGTGGGCCTCATGTGCACATCTATGGCCTTCAAGTGCTCTAGTTGCCAGAGCATACAGGCAGTGATGCAACCACAGGGTGTTTTTACAGGTACAACACCAATTCATGACTTGATTAAAATGTGTACATAAAAAGTATAAATTTCATATTTTCTAATACTGTTGTCATATCAACAACTGTGTTAATGAACTGTATTTTAGTTCATTAAACTTCATAATGCATTAATTGAGTCAGTCATTTATAACAGGCAGTAATGTGTATTATAAATGGTCATACAATCAATTATATATATAAATGGTCATACATTCAACCTCTCACTCCGGGAGACCAGGTTCAAATCCCAGGCGCGCACCTCTTAAAAATGTGCGTTTTAAGTTTAAATATCATTTGTTATTACGGTAAAGGAAAACATCGTGACGAAATCTACACACCTTGGGTTCAGAAAAAAAAATGTTCTTGAAGGTGTGTGAAGTCTGCATACCCGCACTTGGCCAGCGTGGCAGACTACGGTCGTAACCCTCTCATTCTGAGAGGAGACCCATGTTCCAGCAGTGGAACAATAGAAGGGTTGGTATCAATATAATCAGTTATGAATTGTTTTCTTTTTTTATTTAGCACCAAATGTTTGTCAAAACTGCAGAAGTGGAGTGAAATTTGAACCATTACAGTCTTCACCCTTCACTCGCACTGTAGACTGGCAAATAGCAAAAATACAGGAGATACAATCACAGGTTGTAGTGCACAATTTATTATATTATAATTTATAATATGTTACTAACTTTACCAAAGGAATGTGGTATATAAGGTTTATGTACAAACACAACTGAATTTACTCTGGATTTTACAAATGAATGACTATGAATTATATGCTTAATTGGTAAAATATTACGTAAAATATTATTCGTACCTTAACTATATAAAAAAATCCTATAAGTACATATATAATTTTTAAAGAAAATTTCGATACATTTGAAAAAGTAATTTAGAAAACTTAATTAAAAACCATTATAAATATTTAAGTTTATTTTAAAATAATAAAACCATTTATAATTTCAGAGCATATCAGGAACAATTCCTAGAAGTGTTGAAATAGACTTGCAAGGTGATCTAGTAGGCACCGCGTGTCCTGGTGATGTCTTGTCGGTTACGGGCATCGTGCAGGTATTTTAAAAAGAATCACGTGAGTATTAAAAAATAACATATAGACAAAAATTGTCTATAGCTAGTCAAACTGGCTGTATAGTCTGGTTGGCTCATCAAAAAAATCTTTCTCTGGAAAATACTGCACGTTTAGTATGAAATGTTGCCCAACATTATAAATTATTCCGTTTGAGTTGAAATATTAAACATGTATTGTAAGCAAAGATGGGACATTAATATCATGTGAACAAAATTACGTATTATTAAAAAAAATGTGCCTCGGTTTGATTAACTATAAAATGTACCATACTGCCTCTCTTATAAGTTGAGTTGCTTGTCTGCAATTCCTTGACTCTGACTTGTCCAATATTGATAAGAAGGATACAAAGTGTTTTCTAAGACACTACTTAAATAAGAGAGAAAGCATCTTTAGTCTGATTGTACAGTCCTATAGTTACGAGGACCATTGTGGCACAGTGTCTAAATACGAATATATTTCTGGCGACAGGTGCGCGGCGAGAGCAGAGGCGGGGAAGACGGGCGACGGGCGGCGAGGTTGCTGCAGGTGTATGTAGAGGCCGTGTCCGTCCACAGCCAGAGAAACCTCAGCAGCCCGACACTGTCGTTTACGATAAAAGATTATTATGCTATACAGGTGAGACTCTATATATATTATTGTTTACAATTTTTATGTAACTTTGTTTTTGACATATATGGTTTGGTTATTATTAATAACCTTATATTATTGAATGCCTTGT
>DWEI01005621.1:0-10679 GCA_018245875.1 Mysoria ambigua | reverse complement strand
CTTTAAGTTTCTCTTTGTTTCTCTTTCGATACTTTAAGTTTCTCTTTGTTTCTCTTTCGATACTTTAAGTTTCTCTTTGTTTCTCTTTCGATACTTTAAGTTTCTCTTGTCTACACAAAAATGAACTATTTATTTACACATCCACATTTCCATACTAATACCGTAAATCCAAAGGTAACTTAAAACTCCATCTTACTGTTTAGCTGTGTAGTCTCCGTATCGAAGCTGCTACATTGGTTTCAGTTAAATTCGATATTAATATAACTTGGAATATGAAATAAACAAGTAGTTACTGAGAATGTTTTTAGTATCGAATTTCGAATTTGATCAACTTTCTACATTGCACATATGCATAGTACAATTAACAACTAATCCACTTATAACATGTACATGTAGAAAATCACTTTTCCTCACGTTTAAAATTTTATACCAGCGAGTAACATGTCCATGCCACTGGAATATACTATCCAGTAATTATAGAAGCATTTACACATGTTCCAATATCGTCTTAAGCAGTAACAAAACATATTAAACTTACTGTTCCATCTGTACTGAATGTCGTGTTGGTTGTGCATTGCATGAAATAAGATTAGGGCGGGCATATGTTTGTAATGTATTGAGGGCCTGTAGTCTCCGTACAAATTCGTTCAAGGCTGACCTCACCAGTGCTCAAGCACTAGCCAGTAAGAAGCAACACGCACCACTTGAACCAAAGAAACTTTTTAATGCAGCAGTGTTTTTCAATCTTATGTTAATTTATACAATTTAATTTTAAAAAATCTGTGGAATTTATTTTGGTTGTGAATGAACTGTTTAAACTGATGAGATCTTGTTTGTTTATTCCAATCGTTACATCCATGAGTCCATATTATATTCAGTATGAATGATAATAACTTAAATAATATTTAGAGAGATGATCAGTTTTTATAGATAGTTTAATTATTTTCGTTTGCATACATGATCTTGGATTTTAAGTCTTGTCACATACTTTGAAAATTTAAAATAGCATTATGTAATTGCTTTTATAAACATTTAATAGTCTAATAAAATTACTGCAAATATATATTAAAAAGGAATGAAGTTTCTTTTGCAACTACTCCATAATGTGACAACCTTGTGTTCTCGAACTACTTCATAGGTCTTCTTTTGGCCATTATGTTTACTTAAAACATCTCAATGCCAAAAAAAAACCTCACAATCCCACACATTTGTAATTTTGTATATCTTAAAACTACTAAAGTACATTAGAAAATGGAGCCCAGTAAAAAAATATATATCCAGTTTCTTTTAATTATAAAAAAAAATGCAAATAAATAAACTCAGTTGTACAGCAGTAATAATGGAATGTAAATATATTTTATAGGTGTTCACTCCGAGCGCGGCCGCCGACCCCTCGCCCGCCGCCCCTCAGGTAAAGGGTCCACACCGCTATAAAATATATTTCCTCGGCTATTGCTTTCTGCCGCAGTCCCACGAGGCTTCCCGTACATACGAACTGCACACTTCTCTTGACTTAATAGTGCAATTTCTCAGATTTTTTAAATAAACATAATTTACACTACACTTTATTTCACTGATTCTTTAATTTCCAGATATACATTTTTTATATATTTGTAAACAAAAAATGCATAAAATTTTTGACTCCATTATGACAAGTTTTTGCAAATTGCAAATTCTCATCTGCCCCTCTACCCACCTCTCTTATCTGTCATTAATATAGCAAACATGTAGATGAAAAGCCTCGTCGGACTGTGAAAATATTAGATGCTTCAAATAATTTTGATATACCTACATAGCGCTGTGCGTAATAATTGGATATAGATTTTTTTTATAATTTCGATAGTGCCTGCATGTCTTTGCTTTTATTTTTATCGAAAAAAATTTTTACTAACACATTTTCTTTATCGGTTTATTGCATTTTTACGCCCTATCTCATAATAACGCGCTTGCAATCACTGAAGAAGTAGGCAAAAGACCCTCGGACTCCCACGTTTTGCCAGTTATGTTTATGTCCCATTATGGAATAGTTGATGAGGCTATTGCTATACTCAAAGCACAAATCCAGACTCCGAGCCACCTCTAGAGCTATTTTAGGCTCATTGTCCAATGTTGACAACCCGTATGAACAGTACACAGAAACATTATAAAAACATTGTTGTTTTTTTATTCATCAGTAGTTAAGATATCTCTGTATTGTACCTTATGATAATATTAAACACTGAATTTAACGATTAAAGAAGAAACTAGGGAAAACTTTTATTGATTGTGCTCGTTTAAACATTCCTTAAAATTCATTCTTTATCATTCATGACATATGATGGGTTGGATTCCTTCTGAGCAACTTTTATTCTCTAAGGACTTAATAATGTAAAGCTCTTTTGCTGGTTTGATTCAAAGGGATCTCAAGTATCTTATCTAATCAATAGTTTTATTTTAATTAGTTACATTGTGTTGAACTGTCTCAAAATTATTAAATGTCCAGTCTACCCATTTTACATGGACACAGATACTAGAGGCCACGACAGGCTGCCTTTACCTCTACCATATATAGTCAATAGTGTTAAGGCTTTTTACATGGTAGTAATATGTAATGGAAAAGTAACATTTAGGTTATAGTATTTGATACATATATTTGTTTATCTATTTATTCATTTATTATTTTATTTTTATATATCTTCACGCCAGGCTCCTTATGAGGTAGGCAGAGAGCACCAAGTGCGTTATATCTCAATCCTTACAGACCTGTCGCTTTTCTTATTGTATTTGATCTGTGCATATAATAGAATTTATTACATTGCTGCTTTGGAAATATTTCTTTTGTTGCTGTCATTATTCAATTCAAGGACTCTAATAGAGCTTTTGTGATTATTTATTCATAAGAAATATCCAACAGGATTGTGTAATAGTGTTAAAGAGTATTATCTTTATAAAGAGTATTAACTTTATAATGAGTATTAACTTTATTCTAATGGTATGCTTTTGCTTTGAATTGCTCTATTGCATTGTAATGTGTGGATGGTTGCAAATATAACCTGAGTGTTTTTATCTTTTAGACTTGAGAGAACTATGCGAACACTGGGGTTAGAATATACGAGAAGTTAAGATTGCGGTTAAATGTCGTCATTTTAAGGAATAAATATAGAGTTTGTGTGTAAGTAGTTAATGTTATATGTTTGCCTCGCCAGGAAGACTGGGAATGTCCGCCGGAGAGCAACGGGCCGACGACGGGCCTGGCGCCCAGCGGCGCGAGCGGGACGCCGGCCGTGCCGGGCCCGGGTGCGAGCGGGACGGAGCACATCCCCACCTACACGTACCACAACACGCAGCATCACGCGATACACCACCACGCGATGCGAGAGGTTGTTCTTATATTTTTTTTAATCCTTTCTATTATTGAAGTTATTTGAATTGAATTCTTTCTACTCATTTTTTGTAGTGTGATAGAAAGTAGTAAGGTGTGCTATGTGAATTGTTGATTTAAAAAAATCTGTTTATAGATGGGAGCTCCAACGACGAACCACACGGGTGCGGCGCCAAGTGCGGGCGAGCTGCCCGCGGAGCAGTACCGCGCGCCGCTGCACGCGCAGCCGCACGCGCAGCCGCACGCGCAGCACGCGCACCACCACCAGGTGACAGCCCCGCTCGCGGCGGACGCCAGCGTGTACTAATGTGCGCGCTCATTCATGCACGTGAGCGCGCACAATATGTCATTTCACTTTTCAAATTAAATTCTACTGACTTTACTGTCCTATTAACGAGGCATAAATGCTATCGTTGGCTGCTGCTCACTCGTTTGCTATAAGCATAGTGTGATTCGAATAAAAATGAATCTTGTATACGACATCATATAACAGCAAAAAACGAATAATTCAAAAGTAGTTTTGTGCCATCCATAACTATTCAATGAAACATGTAAGTGACTCCTCAATCACGGTGCTTACGACCTCTCGGGTGATCTGAACTGTTCACAACGCCCGAAGCCCGTTTGCCCGTGAACAAAGACGCAGTAGTGTCAGCAGCGCGCCCTGTTGCAGCCCATGGGCATGTCGGGCAGCCTGAGCGCGGCGCAGTCGCAGTACCTCTCGCAGCTCACGCAGCAGTCTCAGCGGCATGAAACAAGTAATTTTATCACCTTTATTTTTGTTAATACAATATGCGTGTAGTTGATTTCTTTTCTACATTTCATGTATATAATTTAACCAGTTTAAACGTTTTTTTTGTCTTCACATACACACTGTTTGTAAACCGAAACGAAGCCTGTCTCAGTCTAGTACCGGACACGGCTCCGCGTCTAATGCGCGTCCTTGTGCATTTTCACAGGCAGTTTTGGTTAGTTGCCGATGTTACCTGAACGATATGGTGTTACAGACGTGTACACCACGAACTACGGCGTGTATGGTGCTTCGGACATGTCGAGCCAGCAGCGCAAGACGCAGCGGGCGCGCGTGCCTCCTCCGTCCAAGGTGTGCTGATTACTGCGCCCTTTGTTGTGCAAGGATCCACTTAATGTGGTTTTGGCGATCGGTCGTATCGCTGATGCACATGTTACACGGGATGTAAAAATCACTATCGCAATAAAATCTATATTCGTCACGTAAATGATTAGATATACTCTGTAAACAGATTCCATCGTCAGCAGTGGAGATGCCGGGCGACGCGGGCGGCGGCATGTTCCTGGACGTGCAGTTCGGCGCGCTCGAGCCCGACGCGCTGCACTCGCCGCCGCCGCACGCGCCCGCGCCCGCGCCGCACCAGCCGCACGCGCCGCACCAGTCGCCTCACCAACCTCACCAACCTCACCAACCTCACCAACCTCACCAACCTCACCAGCCTCACCAGCCGCAGCATCAGTCTCACCAACCTCACCAGCCGCAGCATCAGTCTCACCAACCTCACCAGCCGCAGCATCAGTCACACCAACCCCACCAGCCGCAACTCCAACCGCAGCTCCAGCCGCAGCACCCGCCGCACCAGACGCATCAAGCGCACCAGTCGCACGCGACGCAGCCGCACGCGCCCGCGGTGTCGCAGCCCGCGACGCCCGCGGCGGTGCCGCAGGTGCCGACTCCGCAACCCGCTAAACAAGTTTGTAGCCGCTGTTTTAAACCTTCCTTGTATTTCTAAGTACATTCTATTATGACCTGAATGTATGTCAATCAAATGTCAGCAGAGATTATAGTTTGCAGATAAAATCATTTGTTAATTATGATATTGTCACCATCAATATGTCTGTCCATTGCTGGATAACAGGTCTGTTTAAGACGAGATTCTGCCTATGATAATTGAATATGTGGGTTGGCATTGTAGAGCACGGTCTCTATACCAGAAATGTACTAGTTGTTTCATGTTATACGGTGTAGTCAATTACAAACTGTTATTTGTGTAAGGTGACGTCACAAGCGGAGCCCGCGCCCGCGCCCACCAACCACGAGGCGAGCACGGAAGCACCCAGCAGTACCTATCCTAATGCTAATAGTATGGTAAGCGACCACTCTTTACTTTTAATTGAATTGAGCTAAAGTTTCTTGATGGTGAAGTGGACGTCCACTTCACCATCACCATTATTGTCAACATTTCCACTCTTTCATTGTCGGAAACAGGTCTTCTCTCAAAATGGGAACAGTTAACGCCATAGTCGGCCATACTGGCCGAGTACAATATTAACTTAACTAACATTTACCATCGATCAATGCTTCACCTACAGTTTCTGTTACAGTGATTCTTACATTATAACATAATTATTATACAAGTATTTGAATCATTTGAAAATAAAAAAATATATTTTTATATATCATATTACAAATCTTTAAACAGTGTTTGATAACTAATTTTTTTGTCAATATAAAAATGGCACACAAACTTCTTTAATAGTGTTTTTTTTTCTAATAATAGGAGAATGGAATTCTGTTTTATATAATGATTATTTTCTGTAAAGGAATAGTGAGATAGTGTGTAATTAACTTTGTTTGTTAGTGGCTGGTAGTGATGTATGTGGAGTTATAGATATGTATGTGGCTAGGTCAAAGGAGCTATTAAATGGATGTGCAGTATTTAACCGTCGGCATGTGTCTCGCTTTCAGTTAAGTGAAAGCCTATCTGTAGTGGAGTCCACGCCGACGAGTCAGCCGGCCACCGCGGAGTCTACAGTCACGAATAGTACATGTAAGTACATTTAAATAAATTGACGGCAGCTTAAGCTATAAAAAGGAAAGTTTGCTTATATGCAAACATTGTAATATAAAAGTTATGTACAATTTATTAGATTAAATTAATATATACAATTGTATTGTAATGAGATGGCATGGCTGTCTGTCTGTCTGTCCGTCGATGAAGTAAAAAAGGTACAATGCACTTGCAAGATAACTCTGTACTAGTGTAAATGTCGGTTTGTCGTCATTTGGCGCGTGAAGGCGCGCGCGAGGCTAGAGCGGCGCGGCGCTGTGTCGCGGCCGGTGTATAACTCGTGCTATAGAAATGGGACTCCTTCCTTAATCATTGGGTTTTTGTAATAACCTACCGATTTGAGGGGGTTCAACATTTTTACACTAGATACTATTGTTACAAAAATCGTAAATGTTTTTTAAACAGAGAAATTATTATATTCTACATGAACTTTCTAGAAAGTTATTATCGTTTTCATAATTCTCGAGACGAGCCGCAGTTATGTTGGAACTGAATCGGTTACAGAGTATTACAGGTTTTATAGACAAAATTTTTGATTTGTATTGACGAGACAGACAGTAACCGTTGGCTTGGCTAAGCGTGAGGCTCTAGACTGTGCGCGGCCCTTGCAGCGCTGGACAAGCTGTCGGCGTCCATGAAGCAGCTGGGCGTGGCCGCGCCCGCCGACGCGCCCGCGCCGCACTACGGCCACCACCGGCACAAGGTGCGCGCCACACTAATGCATTACCACTATACCATTATGGACTCGTGCCTGGATGGCTTCTCTATTCGTTGGCTTCATATTTAACGGAAGGTAAAATTGATAATCATTCAGCGAGATATTTAGATTTAAGTGAAGTGAGTTTCATCGCTACTGTGTGGCTATTCAGTATTAATATATCGGGATAATGCATTCATATAGTGCTAAAACCCTTTGCAAACCCTATCTATAATGTACGAACCGTTTGTAGCCTAGATCATATGGTATATGTGCTGTACTCCACGACTCTTTCCATATTAGGGCTAGACCAAACGAGCTCTATTATATAGAGTGTTTGATGAATACTGCTAATATTGCACATAATTACCAATTTACATGTACACCCTGTACAGACTGTGTCTGCATTAGAACTACACGCCATGTGCAAAATTGCAATTCTGGTGCAATTTCGTACATGATTATATTAAATGCATTAAAACTACACTCGAATTGATATTTTGCAGCTGGCGTGCACTCCAAATGCAGACTGAGTATTTAAATTCTATGCGCCCAACACTCACATGGCTGGTTACATGTTATCCCTGGTCCTCACGATGTGGCAATGTCTTTATCCAACCTCGACTTGTCTCTGTATCACAAACATTGATTTTGGATGTACACGGGCTATTGTGGTAGTGAAATTTAGCACCAACCGATAATATGTCTCTCGCTCGCTATATTCTATATAAAACATGCTTTAACAATTACCAAAGGATCTGTAAACAATGCTAAATTTATATTCTAACAAATGGTTTATTGTGGCTTACAGTAAGTAACCCTCGCTCCATACACCCATTGGGAAATTCATCTGGGATTTGAGGCTAACATTAGTGTTTACTCAATTAGCTGCTTAACAAAATATATGTATCAATCACTAGTTAAGATTTTCGTATCAAGATCTGATTGTGTTTGCAGTGTGTACTGTAATCTCACTTAATGTTAGAATAATAACTATTACTATTATGGAATAATAAGCACTTATTAAATTATTAGCAAAGGTGTATATAATATAAAGTTATTTGTACTACATCTCTGTTATGATAAAATTATATCTATATTGTGTCTGTATTGAAGTGCATTGTCGAAAGAGATATTGCTTAAGCATTTCGGGAATATAGTATTCAGGTCTGTGGTACAATTATACCAAGCTTTAGCAAGCGACTTCATTTGTGTCATTGGAACAAGAAGAGATTTTAGGTTTTTTTTTAATTCTATAGATTTAATGAATCATTTACCACCAACTTCGGGCCCAAGTCAACCTCACCTGCAAGCTGGTGCACCCTGCCGTTCAACGGACAAGGCTCTGACGCATGCTTTCCCTTACGGGTCGGGAGGTCAGATGGCAGTCGCTCTCGTAAAGTCAACACAAGCCTCTCTTTAATGGACCCACATAGCTAGAGCGTGGCCACGTAATGACGTGCAGGATAATCGCCCCAGTCCTGTTAAAGACGTCAGGTCGGTAGGAACATTGTCACCCTGACTGACAACGTTGGCGCGTTAGCGAGCTAGCCTTTGTACTCGCCAGGCGCAGGGCGGCCGTGACGGTTCTGCAGGAGACTAGCTGGAAAGGCAAGGGCAAGGGATTCCCTTGCTGATCGAGGATTTGCAATACAGCATCTTGGAAGTGAATCACAGTAGCGATCGAGTTATGGTTGTGACGTTGCTCATCGAAGGAGTTGTGACCAATTTTATAAGTGCCTATTCACCACAGGTACGTCGTAGCGATGCGGAAAAGACGTTGTTTTGGGAACAAACTGGGAAGGTATTCTCCGTCCTCCCGCTGATACAGTAGACACAGGGGGTAAGGTCATACCAAGAAAGAGTGTCACTGCCCAACAAAGACCTCTTGAGATGGATCTACGAGTGAAGCCCCGAGGCAAATACCGGGAGTGCTGCCGTTGTCAAATCAGGTGGAAGCCGTTGAGGGTCCCAAGTTTGCCATCGCTCTTAAAGACGGACGGCGAACCTGTCCAACAACTAGTATCGTTCTCAAGCGGTTATCATAGACGCGGCAAAGTCAGTGCTGGATAAGTACCGGGGAGGACGAAGGTTCGACATGGGGACTTGGTGGTAGAACGGCACAGTCCACGGAGAGACTTGGGCGGAAAAAGCATCTAGATCTCCTTAGGATCGCGCCGCGTACAGGGACGCCAAAGGTGCCACTAAACGAACTGTAGCCAGAGCCAGACGACGCCATTTACGTCCTTTATAAGTTGAATTCGTTTGAGGGGCAGAAGCTCAAATATAAATTGGCATGATCAAGGGTAAAAGGGGCTCTTGACATTACAAAGTGTCACATGAAGAACCGAAAATCTGTCGAATCCTTTGGAGTCCCAATTGTGGCATGGATATCGATTTTGTCTCATGGTGATGACAACCTTACCCAATCTACATAACCACACCTTCCTCGCTGTAAAGATACCTGCCCAATGTAGACAGTATTATTACGCCAGTTTTCAAGGGCAAGGGCTCAGTGCAGTAGTGCAACTACTACCGTGGTATAAACGCATTGTGGACTTTCGGGTCCGGCAAGAGTGTACGGTCTCGGAATGTTAGTACGGTTTTCAACTAAGCTGCGGGTCCCATGTTTTGGACCCCATGTTTGCCCTGAGGATACTCATACAGATCAAAAATTCCCCTTTGAATTTCTTATTCTTGGATATGCAGAGCGCCTTTGACTGTGCCCCCCCTGAGATAATCTGGTGGGCATAGCGTTCGAAGGCCGTATCTGAGCTCCACATTGACATACTCCGAGACATGTACCGTAAATCCGATTCGGTGGTCGGATCGTTGTTAGTGACACTGATCCTTTTCCTATCACTGTTGGGGTTACACCAGGGCTCCGTGCTGAGCCCATTCCTGTTCGGCGTGATACTGGATGTCCTATCAAACAGCATTCGGGATCACCATGAGCAACGATCGTGGCTGTACGCAGATGATATCGCGTTGGTAGATGTTGATAAGAGAAGACTGGTCTAGAGCGTGGATGGTTGGGAGTCACTTGAAAACGACGGTCTGAAACTAATTATGGCGAAGACCGAGTAATTGCATTAGTGCAGACCTGTCTGTATAGGAGAGGTCTTGGTCGACAGGACGGACGGGGGCAGATATTTGAGATCTGTACTTTTCGCAAACGGAGACATCAACAATGACTTCAAAGCCCGAATATCTGCGGCTTGGGCCAAATGGCGTGAGGTGACGGGAGTTACTTGTGACCCCAAAATGCCGATAGAATAAAGGGACAGGTGTATAAGACTATCATTACGCCTTTCTTTCTATACAGAAGCGAGACATGGTCTTATGTTTGAATTGTCTTTTAAAAGTATGATGAATCGACCACAAATTACATGTGATGTCATCCGAGGACGGTAACAAAGGCACGATCGGTGGATACTGTGGCATATGGTCCCGTTTTCTCGATTGCCACTTTAAAATAAAAAAAGATAACTTGGACTCAGCTAAACGAGCAATTTTATGATAACAGAGAGTAGAGGCTTAGCGCAGAGCCGGCCGGCGCTAGCCGCTGGTTCGTTTGTGCGCAGACGGTAGGCGGGCACGGCGGCGGCGCGCCGCAGGTCAGCGCCCTCCACGCCGCGATAAAGACATTCCTGCACTGTGCACGGGACCCGTAGCCGCGAGCCGCAGTCTTGTCTTACACACTATTGCATCCTGACGAGGCTCGGTTTTTTGCGCATTGCTAAATATAACGTAACTTCACGTCTGTAATCCCCGAAGAGGTAGGCAAAGAAATGCAGAA
>DWEI01005620.1:0-10679 GCA_018245875.1 Mysoria ambigua | reverse complement strand
AAATTCGACCTCTCATTCCGGGAGACCGGGTTCAAATCTCTGGCGCGCACCTCTTTAAAAATGTGCGTTTTAAGTTTCAATATCACTTGCTATTATTACGGTGAAGGAAAACATCGTGAGAAAACCTACATATCTTAAAAAAAAATTGTTCTCTAAGGTGTGTGAAGTCTGCCAACCCGCACTTGGCCAGCGTGGCGGACTAAGGCCTTAACACTCATTCTGAGAGGAGACCCATGTTCCAACAGTGGAACGATAAAGGGTTGATATCGATAATCCTCTACCATTACTGCTTCATTGGTCTTTTACTACTGACCGTCTCCGAGATGTCCTGAGTTCGATTCTCGGGTACTATTAATTTTTCTAAAATTGATTTTTTTTGTAGTGGTTGACTATGATATTACAATGCCTATCTTTCCGGGATTGCAGGTGTGATACTACGTGAACATTGCCATTATGGAAATTACTATTAAATTTATCTTCACCATCATCTAAAGCGTTACAACCGTAGGTGGGCCTGGTCAAAAAACTCTCCAGAAAGACTCCCCCCTACTATTAAATTTACCAAACTGATTTGACATTATCAATAAAATGCAAATTTATAATAGTAAATTTATTGTTTACAATCAACTGTTTTCAATAAATGAAGCATAGTTTAAAACACCTTAAAACTAAAATACAAATAAACGCCATAACACACATACAAGATAGTTGATAGAGGAATTAACTGAAGTAATAATTTTGGTTACCACAATTTTGTACTGGCTTCACATAGATTTTTTATATAACATATTAAATGGGGACGCCGCTTAAAGTGAAATAGTTATAATATACCCATGGATATATAAATGCCTTGGTATAATAAATACGTCAAAAAGAATTAGTGGTATCCAAGATCGACCATAGACGGTTTTCATAACTCATGAATACTAAGCTATGAGGGTGCATGTCTGCTCTTAATGTATCTATTCCGTTTAATAGACAAATCTAATAATCAGGGCAATAATGCTATTAATATTTGCAAACAAAATCTGTATATTTTATCAAAATTAGATACATGACTTTACAAATAGACTTTTGTTTAAACGCTTGTTAAGAACGCTTTCGAAGCGAAGGGATCAATTATTTTGTTGTGAAATGTATCGTGAGCTACCGCATTACGCGTGAGTGAAGCTTACTCAACTCCCGACTCACGTTTGTTTTTTCGCCATGGATCGACTCGATAGGTCCGCGACTAATCCGGCCCTCACTACGCTACTTGTAGTGAATCCAAATCTGATCAACCTGAATGCACAATTAAAAAAACCTTATTCATACTTGAGCTCGCAATTATTAACGTTTAACATTCTCCCAATAACTTCGCTATGTATTAACTACATTTAGCTTTATTCAATAATTAATATTGCTTCCAATTACATACTTTAATTTATAATGTTATCTATACGCAAGAATATATATTATGTCATTCATAATACTTTATTATGGCAGCTCAGGCTCAGATAAGGAAGTATTATAACAACATTCCTATTATCAGTTGACCACTCATTCGTTGACCAAACTATTCTTTTATTTTGAATTAGTTAATGTTAAAATAAATATTTTAATGTTAGCTAACAAGAATGTAAGAGTAAGGTCCTTAATCAACAATTTGCTCTAATAAGGATTCTCAATTAGATGTGAGATATATTTTATCTTGACTAAGCAGTTCCTTTTTAAATCTACTCACAAGTAGCACACCCAAATGGATTAATCAAGACAATTTAGACTAGATGGGATAAGATTGCTTGTATTTTGTTGTTATACTCTGATACAATAATAACTTGGATTTTTGTTTAATCTTATTTTGATTTATAAATCATTAACAATAACCATTAACTGTATCTTGTTATATTAAATGTTGTATTAAAAGTTCCCATGGGCAAATACGACTAAAAACTTGTACGAAAACCAGCTAATGGTTAACTTCAACAAGTCCTTCCGCTCATTAAAATGGTAATACAGTGTGAGAAAATCTGTAATCAATTTGATATTATCCATTTATTTACTTACCTCAGTAACATGTAGACTAAAAACTGACTTCGCAACAAATTAAAACCACTGTTTCAATTGCTTGATATTTTTCCTACAAAAACATTGCCATATCGGGTGATTATAATATTTAACATGGTTAAGTACTACCTACTCTAATATAAATCTGTGAGTCGGTTTCATGCTTAAAGAAAATACTTTTCTGTGTACATATTTTTTTTTAAAGAAACCACAATTACTTCTAATTTATTGTGCAATTTCCTCGATGTTGCCTCAATGTTATGCAATAAATATACGCTAAAGTTATTTTTATATCTTATTTACAGATGTTTAAAACATAAATACATACCATTAAGGAAGGATCTAAAAACACTCATATGTGACTATCAAATATGAAGGATATAGTTCATTCATTATTCACATCCCGTACAGCATCAATATTCAACCTCTGTCCTCTGCCGACACTTTAAAAATTGTTTTAACTTCAGTCTTTCATTACATATTCATTGCTTTTTTTATACATAATGTATTCTATAAATCTGTCTGGAATGAACTCTGTTGAGTTTTACTTGATGATTTGTATTGTTTTTTTATACTGAGACATGGAAATAATCAATTATGTCCTATTTACCTGTAAAGACTTCAGACAGTAAAACAAGATAGCAAACTATTACAGCAAAGATTTTAGAAAATGTATCAGGAGTAACGATCACTTCTTTTGGGTATTTTCTATTATTTAAGACCTGCTGCACAATAAATTAAAATATATAAGAACATTTGACAAACTAAAACAGTATTTTGCTTTAGGCCTTGTTACACTTGGAAAATAATTTGAAATGTAATCTCATGAAGCCCCAAAGTGCATGTTGAATGGGTTTTTCCTGTAACTAACAGCAGTTGTGAACGAAAAGATTCAAATGGTATCCAACATATAATTTCTTAGAAAAATAAATTTTGACTGGTAGCATGGATCTCATCATCACATAATAAAAGAGTGGCATAGCAGCAACATGAAACATAATAAAAAGACTGATGAAAACACGGTCAAAGTAGAAGATGTGGTCGCTTGCAATGTGCCCAATGTTGAGATTGATGGTAAAATTGTAGGATTACACTACTTCTCAACTGTACTGCAACACATCTCTGTCGTACCAACGGATAGTCCCTTAGCACAAGCCAGCCTAATCCACCTTCACCACACTATAGATCTTCCTCACGAACCAGAAGCAGGCCATGAAGCCGATCGTTCCCGTGAGGAGGAAAAAGAGAAAGACCATGATGAACGTGTAGCCGAAGTAGAGGAAGGTGGACGCGGCGTCTTCGATGTTCAGCTTGGTGACGAAGTAGTGGCAGCAGTACACGAACAGGTAGCCGGCCGTGGAGCCCGCGCTGAGGAAGGCGCGCCACCACCAGTGGTAGTCCTCCGCGCACAGGTGGAAGTAGCAGAGCAGGATGGTGGTCTCCGAACACGTGATCACGAGAATGACGAACACCAGGAACAAGAAGCCGAACATGTAGTACATCTGAAAGTTAATACATTTACATAAGTGTCTAGTACAAGGTTGGCTGGTTTTGCATCTTTGTATGATCTCGACAAAATTTGAATTACAATTGTGCTGTTTAATGGCCAAAATAAGTAGAGGGAATGAGACAGTTGGGATAGGGGAGGGTGAGAGACGAAGGGTGCGAGTGGCTGATTAGAGGGGGGGATATGGGTGGGAGAGTGGGGCTAGTGTTAGTGTGGTAGGGTAGGAGGTTTTATTTAATGTTACTTATGACAAAAAAAACATTATTGAAGTTTGAGTAGCAAACTTAGTATTGTAATCATTCACTTATAATAAATACCCTTTGTACTTTTCAAAATTATTAATCACTCGGGGCTCAGGTCTTCCATAAAAAAAAAATTCTTGCCCATAATTCCCTTACTACACATGTATTGAGTTTCACACATCCCAGTTCCTCGCCCTGGCTACCCTGCCGTCCGCTCCTAGATACTTTTAGCAGCGCCTTGAAAGGCTCTGCTACAAATCTACAATCACCCTGTCGTTCGAGTATCACTGTTTTATAAAACAGACATATTGAAATGGGCAATAGGCCCGTACCTGACTGGACCATAAGGAGTTGAGGATGAAGAAGAGCTGAATGAAAATGCACCCGAAGGGCAGCACGCCGCCCATCACCACGCCGGGCACGGGCTGCGTGTACAGCGACTGCTCGGGGATCTGCCGCGGGATCTGGTTCGTGCGCACCGGGTGCTCCAGCGTCTGGAGGCGGCACAAGACTTGTTTATGACTTGCAACCAATACTTATACAGTGTTTTGAATTTAAATTGATTTATAAAAGACAACTCAATTGAAAAGAAGAAAAATAATATATGGGAATGTACAATTATAAGCTTTTAAGAACATAATGTATTTACAACTAGTTTTGTGCTTTATGTGTTCCTCTAATTCACCGTACTGTTTATTATGTGATGTCAAACACCTCATGCCAACTGCTTTTATAATTGCCTAATAGTAATAAACAAATGATTAAATAACTTGTACCTCCAAGGGACCTCCAAGGACTAGATTTATTTGCATGTACGTGTCAGTCCCATTTACATCTTTGACATATCAGAAAACACAAGAGCAACCTTTAAATATAACAGATGAAAATAGCTCTTTCCGACCAATTAATCAATTAATAATACCGATCAACCAAATATAGAACAATGAATAATTACACATGAAATGCACTACAAAGTAAATAGACTACAAATTAAACTTTTAGACAAGATAAACATAGCCTGGCAATAGCCAGCGGCAGATGGACGCGCTCGTCCGTACCCGCTTCCTGAAGCCGAAGTAGGCGCCGATGAAGGTGAGCGGCACGGACACGCCGAACCACAGCGCCAGCAGCGCCACCAGCGTGGAGAAGGGCACGGCGGCCGACGAGCCCTTGCCCCACAGCACCAGGTTCATGATGAAGAACAGCGAGAACACCACACTGTGGCCCAGCCGATTGATCATCATTACTGTCATGATAAAACATTTAACACGCCGTTTACATTCACACACGGCTTAACATATTTCATTAGCTATTTTACATGAGTCTTCCAAATTCCCCGGTTTATTGCGTTACATCATTACCTGCTCAAAATTCACTTTATATTAATTTAGAAACAGAAAGTGATAGGTCAAATCAATTGTGAACAAGCAAAGCAAACTGCAACTACATGTTACAATATAATTACGTTCTTCTGGCTATTGAAATACACACAATGGATGGAAGGTGAGTAATAAAAACCATCTAACAAGAGTTTTTATTAAATGTCACGTGATGCTGATATGACGTAACATAAGAAAAAAAATATTTAAAACATTTCACGTGATTAACGGTACCCACCCCGGGCACACCATGGACGTGAGCAGGATGTTGCTCTTCCAGCGGCGGCCGCCGAAGCTCTTGTAGACGCGCGCGCTGACGTAGCCGGCGGCGGCGCCCAGCAGCACCCACGCCACCAGCGCGCACGTCATCAGCGCGCCGCGGTTGGCCGGCGACAGGAAGCCCAGGCACGCGAACGCGAGCGTCACCAGCGTCATGCCGAACACCTGCCAATAGCCCAACGGATATCTGCATTACTGAGAGTACCTACATTATTACATTAATGTAACAGGTGCAAAGTTTAAAAGGTCGGTAATACTTAAGCATGTATTTAAAAATAATTAACACAATACAACATATGTACCTGAGCACCAGATCCCAGGAACACCGCCAACAGCATGCCTCTTCGTGGTGGCCTGAACACATCGCCGTGAACTAGCTTCCAGCCGAATTCCTCCTAAAATTATTTACAAATGATCTTTATTAATATACAGTGTGTATTTAAAGTTTATGTGTATAATTTGCACTTATTTATATCTCCCTATGTTCATTTTAGTATGACTATTAAAGATATTATTCATTTATCAAATAAAAACAGATTATTTACATACCTGGGCATCCTCTCCACATTCCATTTGGTTGTATCTGGCGATGTCTTTATGGAGGGTCCTTAGCAGGATCATGGCGACCATGCCACTGAGGAAGAGTACAATCACGAGTGAGTTCAATATGGAGAACCACTGGATATTGGTCTGTGGCATGGACTCGAGGATGTAGTCCCATCTGGAGGACCACTTGATCGTGTTGTTCTTGCGGAATGTTACGCTGTACGAGTACACAACAGTCAACGTCTCATCCTTGCCAAGAGTGTTTCGGATCTCGAGGGGTGTGCGCACGGTGCAGTCTAGGTTGTCTGGGTTCTGGTGTTTGATACTGGCCGGTTTAATCTGGAAGGAAGGAGCATTCATAACTTATGTGTATATTTTCAACAAATCCTGAAATATTGTTCTATTTGTATCACTTTAGTATTGTAAAGAGGAAATATCTAAACAATTCATCAAAATATACCAAACATGTTTACAGAGAGTTATCCTGATTGTTCGGCTCTTGTTATAATAATAGCTCATGACTGATCCAAAAAGTTCACTAATAAATGATAACACAGTATATGTATAATTATTCCATTAATTTTTTTATAGAGTATACTTTATGTTATGCTACAAGCATGACACCCTCATAGACTGTGTTACATCTTTAATAAGATCAATTAATGTTACCTTTGCGGAGATGATTCGGCCACCGTTGTCACCAAAACCTACACCCCACTCCTCTTCCATGCCGCTGTGATAGGTGATTTCTATGTCGACATGGTTGAACAGATAATATGTGTCCACTTGGTTTGGGGTAGTTTCCACGATAGGTGTGCAAGTATCCTGAACGAGAGAATATAAAATGATATATATATAACATCAAATGTGTAATTCCCGAAGAGGTAAGCATAGGAATGTTCTTCTATGTTCCAAGAGCTATGTCTCATAGTAGAACAGTGTTCTACTGCAATACACAGGACACAGATCCAGATTCTATGACACTATTAGAAAGACTAAACAAAAACCCAATCTGTGACTTTGACCTTGGACCCTCGGATTGACAGTCACATTCATAGCCCCTCAACCAGCGAGGCAGTCACAAAAAAACACTAAGGCAGGAGAAATAAAAATCATATATATCTAATTTATAACAATATTTTCCATTTCCATGCTTCAGCCTAACATTTACTTTATTATTTCTTAATCAAAGGAACCCTCGAAGGTAATCAACTTTTTTAATCCCATGGTATGTAATATTTTGTTGGAATTATTATCATGCCATATCTTGATTCCATGAAGATATTCATTGTTCAATCTGGATGTTCATAGATAAAACCGTTTTAATTATTGTGTTAGATGCTATTATATCAAACTGCTCCATAGATAAGTGGGTGTGCAAAGGACAATTATCAGTTCTTTAATTGGTAAAAGTGATACCTAGTTTTAAAAGTAGAAGATAAAAATGATTTACTTGTATTCATTTCAATTGAAGTCCAACAATTTACTAATAATTTACTGATGAAATTTCAATCACTTTTTATTACATGTTTTGTTGGAACCATGCAGTATTAGAATGGACAATTTCTTGCCATAAATAATACACTAGTTGTGTGTTTAATACAAATCTAAGATGATGACACTGACCACTGTTTATTTTTTGAACATGTGTATTTTAACTCAGCGATACTATGACCCCTGGGGTTATACGGTTGTTCACAATGAATTATAATATACCTACTGATAAACAAACTATTTCAAACTATATTATTTATTCATTATTATCATCATACGTTTTTTTTCATTTTCATGCCATTCACATATCTCTCTCAGAATGAAAACAAGGCCATATAATGACATGCTTCACTGGTCTACATAAAAGTATTAATCTAGTGGGCTTAACAAGGATATCTTGTAGAAAGATATGTATTCACATATATATGTATATTGTCTATGTCAAAAAATCTTTTTAATGAGATTTTTTTAAATTAACCAGAAATATCACTAGACAGTTCAGCTACACAGGACAACATATTAATGTACAGTGTGAGGTAAAAATGTTAAGTTAGATTTTAGTCCATATCATAGACTATTATACAATCCAAGTTAAGCAGACTGATGCAGGAAAATATCATATTTTACATTGACATGATCAAATGCTACATATATGGATACTCAAATGATATACTTATATTATAATTTGAAAACATACCTCATGCTAAGTACAAGTATCAGTAAGTAGAAGTGTAAGTGGGATCCATCCTAACTTTCCGTCAGGGACGATCACAGCCAAATTCTGGCCTTTAGTGTAATAGAAAAAAATACTAACCAAATCCCTTCGCACTTGGCATCCCATTGGGAATCCAGTACTGCAATAGACCTTCCCCCCGTCATTGACAAGGTAGCACCATGTCACGGGCATGTTATCCAGGATCCAGTGATGTTGGTAGTATAAAGCCATTCCCATTTTCAGGAGATTTAGCTTCCTTATCGATTCAGTATCAGAACCCTTGTATGTTTTAGTACAAACACGTTTGCAATCCACCTTTTCCAGGAAGTTCACTTTATATGGACTCGGCCTGATCCTCTCCCCAAACACCACCTGGCCGAGGTTCTCCACTGGGGACTGTGTTTCCTCGGACAGACAGAAATCGAAATGGTGGTATTCAAAAGGTATAACTGACTCATCTGTGTTAAGTCTATTAACGTACAAGGGTATTTCATTCTGTAATGTAAAATATTATTTATTAATAATCAAAGACTATTAAGAAAAAGCCCAGTGTTACAAAATATAAATATACCTATGTATGCAAACTATTCAATAAAAACAATTGCATCATCAAAACGCAAATGGCCTTCAGAGACCACATCTATAGAAACAGCAATAGTTTAATTTACATAATTCTTCATTGCAGAAATAGCGTTAGGATAAATAGTTTTTATCAGTGCTCTTATCAATACTACACGTTCGTTACTTTTCTGTTAATTAAACTCAATATTTGAACGAACTTAAAATATTTGTTAGTGTCAAAGCATAACTTACGCACGGTACTTTATTTATCGACGTGGAATGTACTCACTTTACAGGATTTTACATTGTCTTCGGCGGCTCGGCAATAGTTTACGGGAGCCAATCCCGGTAAATAAAAACCTTTTGTAGGCGTCAAAACTAGCAATGCGCAGACCACTACCGATACAACAGACATGGTGAAGTTTTATTCGTGATCAACAGTTTAATGAAAATTATCATAAATTGCACTGTAACAACAATATCGTCTTCATAATCAACCACTAAATATGAACATTACACCAGCTTCTGAGACTTGCCCGGTTTTCTAACAATTTTTAATATCAACCTTCCTTGTCGCAATATATTCGGATCGGAAACGTCACCACATACTTACAGATTACAAATTGTATCAACTTGCAACAGAAGACAGCTGTGGAATTTGTATTTTTATCTGTATCTTATAATATTCTGCCAAATGATTAATAAGGCGTAAGTTAGGCTTTTTGTACTTTAAATCAAGCTATGCGATTTCTAATCTGCATGCCCAGCAATGAGCCTGTGGGCTAGAAGCTTTCAGAAGAGCCCTATCTCTTTCAGCAGTGGATTTCAACAGGGGGAAGATCTGATGATGTTAAGTTTAGATAATTGTGAAAAAAGCAATCTTTCACAATTATGTAAACTAAAAACAATCATCTAAAAAAAGAATTTTTTGCGTTAAGATTTTTATTAAAAAAAAAACAAAATTAAAAATCTTTAAGCACCAGGTTATAAAATTAAAATGCGCATGGCGTTACAAATTAGCTGTAATAAAAGCGTACATGTGGCTTTATAAAAATGTATTATAGTAGATCATAGATTTATTATAAATTCGTTAAAATTTTGACAATTAAAACTTTATTCATTAAGAGGATAAAATATATATAAAAGTTGTATAATTGAGGATAGCTTGCAATATTTTTAATTTTTTAAAGGAAATAAACATCTATATCTATATCTATTTATACTGATAATGTAAAGCTGGAGAGTTTGATTGTTTGGTTGTTTGATTGTTTGAACGCGCTAATCTCAAGAAATATTGGTCCGATATGAAAAATTCTTTCAGTGTTAGATAGCTCATTTATCGAGGAAGGCTATATATAACATCACGCTAAGATGAATAAGAGAGGAGCAGCAATAAAAAATATTGCGACAACGACAAAATTAATTATTTAAGAACTATTTTGTTATTTAACAACTATTTTGTAGTATTATTTAAGAACTATTTTGTTAACCATAAAAATGGTTATAGTGGGTTAAAGTTAAAAGCGAGACACATGCTATCACGGACTTTTATTTAAAACTTTTAGAGGGGAACAATTTTGTAATATACTGATTTCCACGCAAACAAAGCCGCGAGCACATCTTGTTTATTATATGTCACGTTCAGTTTTTCAACCTCATTATGCTTATAAAAATACTAGCTGTGTCCGCGACTTCGTCCGCGTGGAATTTTTTGTTTAAAAATTAATTAAAAAACATAAAAGTACTACATATACTATACATAACCTACTACATATCCTATAGTAACATTGTAAAGAAGCGCGGCAAGGTACTCGTACCTAGCAGCTATCGTCGTCCTCCCCGGCCTCACCGCGCCATACACTGCACGCCCGTGCGCGCGATGAATATTTATTTATTATTTTGAAAATTTT
>DWEI01005619.1:0-10680 GCA_018245875.1 Mysoria ambigua | reverse complement strand
CTTGTAATCCTCGAAGAGGTAGGCAGAGGAATGCAGAACACTTCTACGTTTCACCAGTTACTTTTACGTCCCACTATGGAATAGGCTACTATAATATCTATTGCCATGCATCGGGCACATATCCGGACCACTACTAGAAAATATAAATTAGAAAATTTTCTAGTTTTCCACCCGGGAATCGAACCTGGGACCTCCCGATCGGCAGTCGCACTTGCAATCAACACGACCAGTATGGTAGTGTAAGAATTAAGGATGTGGCTTTTTACATTATCTTTCTTACAATGAATCCATCTTAAACTGTAACCTTAAGTTTTAAACTTGTAACCTTATAACTTTTAGAGCCATGAAACTATTTCAGCCGAGACTATAAATCAAATAAGGTATCAATTACGAAACGTTACGTGTGAAGCGTGTCCGTTTGCGTGACGTATCATATTTATTAGTTTGGGGACATGTCTGCGCCCTTTCTTTCAGGCCTTATTTATCAGTTGTCTGCTCTATTCGTCATGTAAATGGATAAACAATATTGGACACACAGAGATTATGTACCTGGTTGGCTGACGTCATCCTATGGCGAAGCCTTGGTCAGCTTAGCCGGCTTAACATTTGAAGTAATTCAACACCCAATATAACATGATAAAGTTGTAGTTCGCTGCACTCCTATACACAAGACACTGCACGCTATCCGGCACACTACATGTACTTTAACTGTATCAAATCTCATAGTTTTCGGTTCAAAAATATTCCTAAAGGGGGGTACTGATAGTGTCCATATTAGTACTTCGTTATAATTTGTATTTACGACATGAGTTATATTTGATATAATTGTACTCATACTTCATACAACTACGTTGAATTTATCGACAACATCTTAATAGTAGTTTTAATATGTCACGTACATATTTTTCGCAAACCTATTACTTATGCTCATCGGTTCAATAATTCTCTCAGAATTCCTACGTATTTTAAATTTGTCGGTGAGAATAATGGAAAGGAAGGCGTGGAGTCGAATAAATTTAAGCTTTGATACCGCGACAAAGGTGTTAGTGAAAGTTTATTTACATTTTCATATTTTATTGTTTGCGTTCGTTGCTCTATGCTTAAACACGCGGTAAATTGTCCGCGTCACTAAGCTATAAGGGGTTCAATAAACATACTTGCTGGTTAATTTTAAGTTTATTAATTACCCCCTTGGTTGTTTGTTTCGCTGATGAAACAAGCTATCAACAAATTATTACCATCAATCTTGTTTCTTCGCTTTGATCGCGATACTTGTCCGAGGATAGTTTTTTATAAAATTTAAATTATTTTCTTAATGACTGCATTATTTCTTGATGACTCCCAGTATGAAAAAATGCACAGCCTCCTTGGTATAGTGGTTGCAAAGTGATCTGCCCAGTTGTATATAACTAAACTGTTTATATACAACTGTGCAAAAAATTAATAAAAACCATATAGTATAATAAAAAAGTGCCTAAGTTAAGAAAATCGCCTCTTAATTGATTGTAGTCGTATTAAAAATTACTACTTTTTTCAATTTAAATATTTGCATGCAGGTCGACACTGTTAATAAATACATTTTAGTTATAAGTCGTAGGTATTTATTTATGTATTTGTGTATTAATGTATGTATGTATGTTGTACATTGCACATGATTGGCAATAAAATCACTAAAACATAATGTAAATTTTTGTTCCAATTGTAAATCAGAAATAAAAATCCCTCAGACTATTATTAGGTATGTACAGAACGATGATAAAGATTCGTCATCCGATCAATGAAGATCTAATAATATTCCTTTATAAAATACGTAACCGTGAAACATGCAACTGAGCATCAACTCCTGTGGCGACAGGTACCGGCTGGCCTTCCACGAGACGCTGCTGTGCCGCCAGGTGCGGCGGAGCGGCTCGCGGAGCGCCGCCGTCGGCCACGCGCGGCGCGACGGCACGCCGCTGTCCAGCGTCACCAACGCCAGGTCGAGCGGCGGCGCGCGCGAGACGCGGGCGCACGCCGGCCAGGTGGCCTGCGTCAGGAGCCACCCCGCGCCCTTCTGCGTGGAGGACGCCGCCGCCGATCGCTACTACTACGCGGCAGACGATAAAAAAATTAATTTGCACCACGATGCAGCCATCTCACATTATTCATTAAATATCCCGTAATATATATACGGGGCATTTTTGCATTTTTACGTTAAATAATAAATTAGACTAGTATTAATAGTTTTTTTTTAATGTCGTTATGAATAGTACGACGGAGAAGTCAGAAATCTCCGAAACCGGCGTGCATGTGTGAAGAGAGCGATCAGTGCCGAAGAAGCGCGGCAGATCTGTAAGGACAGAGATATCTGGTAGTCCATGCTACTGCCTACCCTGTGAGGGGTCCGGCGTGAAGATATGTATGTATGTAAGTAATGAACAATTATCCGCGAAAATGCGTTATAAGAGTCAGCTAATTGGGAACAACTGAACCGGAACAATTATCTGTAATGCCAGAAATACTGAGTTATTTATATATCGCATGTATTATAACTTCGATCAGAATTTTAAATAAAACGAATTACCTCATAGAACTATACATACCTACATAAGTACTTGTGAGTAAGTATATAGATCCGAATATAATTATGCTTAGAAAAATAGTTGTTTAACTTGTATTAATAAAAAAAATAATTAAGGCAGAAATTAATAGAAATAAATTCAAACATAATACATGTGTGTAAAGTAATCTTAAGCCTTGTAATAGCGTGTGTAAATATTCTTAAGGCAAGAAGTCGTGTGTAAGTATTTGTAAGTCGCCGGACCTTCAATAAATTCTACATATTGGAAAAAATAAATTTCGTTTTCTATGTTCTCTTGGCAATACCGACCACATATTAAAACCATTTATTCGCCCTTTTATGAACAGAAGGTAATGCGGGCATTCGATATGTGGAGTTGGAGATATAGAATCAAATAACGTACGATGGAGACTTAACTTTTAACCGCACGCTCTTACTTTACGATTCAAGTATTTTAAATGAAAAATACGAAACAGCAAAATCCATTCTACATTTGTCAGCTACATATCTTGGACTTGGCTTTTTGTTGTATTAAAATTAAGAAATTCATGAATACTGACTCTACTGACTATTCAGATAAAATGAATAATCTGTGGAGACAGTTACCGCATGTATGATGAAACGAAAATATTCGAAACGAAATATTACCCATTAAACAATAACAATACTTATACTTGTTATTGTAATTATGAAAAACTTAACATCAGTCCTGTAATTTTTAAAGAGGCAGGCAAAGGAGTCAAGTACACTCGCACGTTTTACCGGTTACGTTTGACTATCATTGTGGGTACAAATCTAGATACTGTGTTTTGTACTAGATGTTTATGTTAGATAAAACATATAGAGCCAGACCCAGGAATCCAATTCAGGAGCACACGATAGCACAGAAGCGCAATGACTAATCTAATGTAATGACTAGTCATGATATGCTTAATGTTAAGTAATTATCGTTACACACGCAGTCACTAAACTAAACCAGCGAACACCAGTAACACATTACGTTTTATATTTGTAGTTTATGTTAGTTCTAGAAGTGCTAGAAATAGAAAACTATATAGGTGCACTACCAAGTTATTTCTTGTGGCTTTCTCTGAGATAAAAGCCGGTACAGCAATCGTAGCAAATATAAATTGACTTGAATTTTATGTACAACTTTCCTGGATTCCCAAATCTTGCCAATTATAAGTAAAATAGGATTTACAAACTTTGCAAATCATTCTTGGGGTAAATTCCTCTGAGAAAAACTTTACGAGGGCGGACTAGTTGGCAAGTTCGTCTCACAACTCAATCGGAATCGTAAATAGACAAAAATGTATCTTACTTACTGTTTTGGGATCGTGGCGGCAAGCCCAAGTAATTAGCTTCTAGATACAAACCTCTTTATGTATACTCGATCGTTCGATGTGTTTCGCTTCTACATGTTTTGTCTCTTTCTCAATCGTACATTTACGTTTTGTTAGAAAAGGACAAAGGACATTACTGTAGATATCTCTCAATCTGAACGTGAAAGTATGTAGATTATGAGAAAATAGAAGACTGATTGTTGTTCGATAGAGCTGTGACTACTCGCAGTTTGGTTCACGCGGAAGCCGAAAAATTTCCATCACAATTGTTCATCTTCTATTTGATAGGGGTTCTCTGTATTAAGTATTCTGAATAGCTCGTCATTTTCAATCTTCGAGTTGTTTCCGCATTTAAATAAAATTGGTTCAGCAGTTTTGGTGCGAAACGTAACAGACATTGCTTCTGTGTTCGTAAAATTGAAATGTGGAATATTTATTTCATTCCTTTTTCAAATGTTGTCATTGTACCCGTACAGATATGTAAATATGTATACATATGTTACAATGTTTAGAAACTAACCCAATAGTTTTCAAACTAAATTACTACTAAAACAGTTCTATGGTAATATTTGTGCTCCATTGGTTTATAGTTAGCTTTAAAATACGTATAGTATAATCAGTTGACTTTATTTGGTTTAATATCCTCACGCTAGGTCCCTTATGGAGTAAGCAGAGAACCAATTATTTGTTTCCTTACAAACCTACAGTTCTTGTTCAATCATTATTACCCTCGTCATACACACTACGATTTCGAAAGCTTGACTTTTTAAAAGATAGACATGGATTTGCTTCATATGATACTAAGTCACTTAGCGTCCAGCCTTAAATATTAATAGATTTTTTTGCTACAGTTAAAGGGAGAGCGATCAGAGCATTGTCAGTTAAAATCAAGAATCCCTCGAAAAAGGATAATGCCTTAGGGGACAGGCGAAAAGATATACTCTATAAGGTCCAAACTCCTACACATTCGTGATATCATCATGATACAACTTATGAAAGAAAGAAAATTATTACGTGTCGTGTCTAAAGGCAACTCTGTATATGATTTAAATATTAAATACACCATAGAATAACTCACATGAAAACATTTTAAACATTTAAAAGACAACTATAATAATTATGAACATATCTAATTCATACACGATGTATTACGAAAACTACTCCACTGTACCCTTGGACGCGTTGTTTCGTTCTAAAACAAATCTGATGTGACGTTGATTTATGACGCGGCTCGGTGCGCGTGTGAATAGGCCACACGTAGGAAACAGAAAAACAGGATCTATGTAAATCGAGCGTGAAAAATATGTGGCCAACCTTTGTCGTTATGTAATAAAACCACTACATATATTATTCATGTTCAACATTGGCTGGATGCAAGGGCCGAGGGAGGCCAAGACGCACCTGTTTTGACCAAGCAGGCCACGTACTGGCTGATGCAAGATTCACGATTTTGGAAACTGCCCTGCATGTATGAAGATAACTGTCTCGTTGGTCTTGTTAATTGTAAGCGCGACTGCCGATCGGAAGGACCCGGGTTGGAATCCCAGGTCGAGCACTACTGGACTTTTCTACCACCAATTCTGGAAATGTGCCCGGTATTTGGCAACGGGTTCACCATTCACAGTGAGACGTAAACCTAACTGGTGAAACGTACGAGCGTAGCACATAATTCTGCCTACCTCTTGCATGATAACACGCGTGATGTTAGTGTTTTTTTAATATGTGTCTTCCAGTCATCCCACTAAATAATAATAATGTCTTGGGCCATCCCCACGCATGGCTATTTTATCTCGAACTAAGCAATAATCGTCCACGCATCAAGAGAACATATGTTGTAGTAATCAGGCAGTTAATAAACTATAATATTTGAATATACATTTACATTAATTTTACACCGCACATAACAAATACTTATGCTCATGACACAAATATGTATTCGGTGTGGCAAGCGAACCCACGACCCCCGGTGCAACAATCACTGGATCAGCAGGCCAGTAAATATTTCTCGTTGCCTGTAGCGTCTGTCTACTCCGTCACACTAAGGTAATATGTAAAAAAAAACATTTACATAAATCGAAGAATCGTAATAAAACGAACGAGTTTCATTTCCATACCTCCTCATACCATACCTCAAAGAGATACCGATTCACTCGTTAAGAAATATACAACGCTGTTGAGTCTGTCTTACGTTCTCGTGTTTCATACTTCAAAGCGGCCTGTAATCAATTTCACTCGACCTCGTTCACTCATTAGGAAATATGTAACGCACTCACTGTACTGTGTGATTCAATTAACATGTATGCTATCGAACTTAGATATCACTATCTTAATAGATATTTCAAAGAAACTGATTTTTGAAAATATCACGAGAAAAATTTCCTGAAAGTGATGTTACGCCTGTAAACTCCGAAGAGGTAGGCAGAGAAGAGCAGAACACTCCCACGTTTCACTAGTTACTATTACCGTACAGAATAGGGGTTTAATTTATTGCCACACAGTGGGCACATTACAGATTCCGAGCCGCTACAAGACAATCTTAGAAAAATACAATAGTGTCCGAACCGGGATTTGAACTCGCGAGCTCTCGATCGGAATCGTGCTTGCAACCAAGATCAACGAAGCAGTCAATGAGTGTTGACAATGAGAAAAATTACATGCCCTATTGATATATTTATTATAATCACCAACGTGGCAGACTAGGGCATAATAATTCTCGTTTATGAACAAAACTATGGCCGCCGGCCATATGACAAGATTAAACATATTGATTACACCCTAAATAAGTTGTAATGACTCATTATCATAAACATCAACCGTTCTAAAATTTCACTGCTCAGTACGGTTCTTAGAATGAGAAAATTCAATGGCACAGTCAAAGTTGGAAAACTGTAACGTAAAGTTTACGGCGAATTTTAAATGTAATGGGTTCCCTCAAGCGCCTTCACCATAATAGCAAGCGATATGTATTCTTAGAAACTCTCATAACCATACAGTGATAAGTAAAGAAGAATATTAGACGTAATTAAGGTAACATAAATATAGGTATAAGGTAAAAATTGACGAGAAATTTTTCTTGTTCACGTGCCTCGCCAACTAGTGAAGGTCAGCATATTATAGGAATACATCTCAAACAACAACCGCTAAAAATATTAAACGGTAATAGTGGTGGAAAATATTTATCGATTGGCATATTATTGTTGTAAAACTTTTCTTAATTTTTTTGTACCTAAGCTTAATAATATTATTTAGATAATTCATATTTATTATTTATTTGCAATCTCTAACTTGCAGTTCCTACGTAATGACTATGTGTATAATCCGTCAGGGAAGTCCATGAACAGCAGTAGGCTGCAATAGGCTGATGATGGTGATAACGTAAAAGCAAAGGTGGTTTGGAAATTGTACAAGTCCGGGAACAAAATCGTATATACAACTGGTGTTACGATGTGTAAAGTTCATGCCATATTATGTAAAATTAAGTACTTTTATACCGCGTATTACCAACATGCCCTAAGCTCTCGGCTACCAGCTCTAGGATATCCACTGGACCCGAAGGAAATGCTTGCAGCTTCATATAAGGTCAATAAAATCTCTCCGGAAACTTCGTCCAATATACGAAGTTTTAATGAACCCTCCACAAAATTCGAGTCCTTCCTATCCTGTGAACATAATAAAATAATTGAACGGGAGGAAGTTCGAATTCGGTGGAAAACAATATTGTCCGAGTTCATCGCCCTCCCGATGGAGCCACGCGATATTTTGAAATTGATTGTCAAATTATTTGATTTTGACATCCAATTTGATTTGATGTTAATGGTATGATAATATTCTGTGCTTATTGCCTTAATCTACGCCGTAGCAAAGTCTACGAAAAGCGTAGCGACTGTTACGCAAAGTGCTTTTTGCTTAACGTTAAAAAATGTTAATGGAAGAAAATGTTAACAAATGTCTGAATATTTGTTAACAATCTCTGAAGATTCGTATTTTATTACTATAAGATAGTCAAATATTCTTAATGAACGCCATAGATTATTATTGTAGTTATCATTTACCGACTTTGTTCACTACTCAAACAAGAACAGATGATAGAAGATCTGCGGAAAAACTCTTTACCAAAAAAAATTGGCTATTGTAATAATTTTGCACAAATACTAGTTAATGGGGAAGTCATACATCTCTGAAATAACTTTCTTATACTCGTAGAAAGAGGTTAATAAATATAGAAGCTCTTTAAATTAAGAATTTGACACACGATGTTAAAATGTGATAATAAATAAGTAAATAAAATAATAAAGAAAATAAATTTTATGTATCTGTAGAAACCAGGTGTAATCTATTTACAGAACGAATTATATAACTACTAAGGGAGCGCCGGACCAGTCTGCTGGAAATGTTTGTATAATCCCAAACCATTTTATTTCTTAATAGTCCTCGTTTTTCATATTAAGCTTTACAGGATTTTCGCGGAGATTTTACTAAGTCTCAAAATAGGCATCCTCACTGTAGAGACTTAGCTAAGAAAAGTCATAAAGAGTTTTGGGCAGTGCTAATGTAATAGCGCAACAGTAATAACTAAATGCCAATGCTATAATACTTGTAGAAAAAAGTTAATACTAAACGAGAGAAATATTCTTACAAAACACTGAACAGAAAACAAGTTAATATTATTTATTTAGACTGGATTATTTTATGCAATGTGTCAACCTAATGACTGTAATTTCTATACAAGTCTATACAACCCTTGATCAAAGTTATGGTAATGCCGCCGGTGTCTAAAATAGTAGAAGAATAAAAAAAATGGTGTAGTTTGTACGACTCGCATCAGAACAACGCAACGAAGATGTATGTTATGGACACAGAGATTTTTTTATCTGTATATAAAAATTATAAAACAAAAATACATTATAAGCTATGTATGCTGTGTAATGTAATTTAGTAGCCGCCACAACACAAGCTATACATAATATGGAATTGTAAGTTGTCCTATAAAATTATTATTATTTACGAGCACAATTTATTCCGTACTGCACGTAGACATTTGAAACGTATTTCGACTACGGTTCAAGGAACACGTAATTGAAACTAAGTCTCAGACCGAAAATGTCTAAGACTGAACGCTTTGAATTATTAATGTGTTTATTATACTCGCTTCACGCTCTTTTAGTTTTCCATTGTCCTGTTTTGTTACAGGTATTATTTAAGTAACTCTTGTTATAATAAAGTACTTAAAATTTAACTTTTATTCTGCTGTAATTAACAGTAATGGCACAGATATCTATTATAACTAATATTAATTTTCATACAAGAGGACACGATAAATTTAGTTTACGAATATACTCCGTAGCGACTATTTTGTCTGTTAAACCAATGTGAGTTGAACTGTTTCATTTTGTTGAAAAATATTATTAGGTACCGCTAGAAAAATCTTAAAAACACTATAAAGGAATCTTAACAAACGTAAACGTAAACGTTTTTAAAAACTTAACTTATATCCCCAGAATAGAAGTTAGAAATTGGCCACGTTAAATAAATAATTTTAATTTAGTCATGTCATAATAAGTCGTTGTTTTATATAGTAAGTCGTTTTCTACCAATGCGCTACGGCGATAGGCTTAGTGCTATTTTTTGCACTAGATTTACTTTATTGTTACAATTTATTTAGGCAGGTTATTATTATTTTATATTCTTGTGTATTAAAATATATAGGATCATTTAATGTCACCTATTTTAAACTCGGCATTTTGTGAAACGAAGAGAATTGTAAAAGTGAAGTGAATTGTCTGTAGAAAATGTCGTTAGATGCCGCGATAGTGAAGTCATTGTACGATCGTTCAACTTTAAGCCGACGTAATGACAAACTCGCCCAAAGGACTTCTGGTTCACTTAACACAGGCTTAAGGTACTGTACCTACCGCGAACGAACAGTAGCGACCTACTTTTGTAAATGAGGACCAAATCTTTGTAATCTTCATAAAACATGAAAGATTTTGATCATTGATATAAGGATGTCAGCATTATACTTGTTAGTGGCTTCTGCTTCCCCGTAAGGGAACTGGTGTGATGCAAAAATAATATCTAATAGTAATAATAATTTCCTGCCTGCTTTTAATTATCTCCACGGTATTTGTAAACGGGAATTTATTTTAAATGGTTGCCGAAACATGAGCGCACGCTGCGATTGCCGCAAATTATTCAAGACTTTTTAAATCGCCCGAAATTAAGGCTCTATTATAGTGAGTTAACAACCAGGGGGCTGCAAGCATGTTCAAAGAACACGGTAACAAGAACAATTCACGATACACGTGAGAGACGAATACTCGAATACACGACGAATACACGTGGAAACATGAACGATTGCTTGTAGGTATAACACGAAATAACTTTTCCTTGTACTCGTAATATACTCATCGGTAGCTATAAACATTTCAATTACTTGTAAGAAATGTATAGCGTAATATTTTAAAATGGATTTGTTATTATTCTTTCAAAGAAACCTCGCAATATCTTTCATCGGCGGTACTCTAATAATGAGGACGACGACACGGAGCTTCAATTGTATCGGAATTGTTAATGACAGACCAAGTTTATTACCCTCCCGTGAACTCAACGTAAGATGTCGCTTTTCGCACTGTCCTTTATAAAACCATGTATTAATATAGTACAAAGTTAGTTACAATTATATAATTTTGTATAAAAAATTGACATTCGAATTTAAAGCATCTACAACCATTGGTAGTTAAAAGTGTTGCTAATAATATTTACATAAACTAAAAAAAA
>DWEI01005618.1:0-10680 GCA_018245875.1 Mysoria ambigua | reverse complement strand
ATGCAGTTAAAACGAGTAGTCTGTTTAATTCTACTTTATAATATGCCATTGTAAATTTTAAATTTAATTCTATCGTTTATCAGTAACATTATCGTTCTTGTTACAGTAGTCTTAAAGTTTTTTTAGACATATTTCATATCCAATTACATTTGCAAGATTTTCAAACATTGTGCCAGTTTATTCTTGAACCGCAAACAACAAGCTTTACATAGAAGTCTAACTGCAGTATTTGGCAATGTTTATAATCGCAATCAAACTCTGGCACTATTCCAAAACTAACAAAGGATCAGTGTTCCTTAGCCTGTATCGCCGGGAACTGGCTCCATCGCGGGTCATGTTTTATTAGGAGTCACCGTCTATACAATATGTTCGTGCGTCTGATGATTCAATGTTAGTAATACAAATTACCGTTACAACGGATATATTTAAACAAACAATTAAAACATGTATTGACGTTGAATATTTTATAACAAAGGCAAATCTACGACCGGCGGAAGTATTGACTTTGGAAAGTCCAAACCTCGTTGGTCTATCACAATAAATATACATACATGAGTTAAGCAGGTACATAATTGAATAAATTGTTGCTTGTTCAAATTTGTTCACGTTCTTTTTTCAAATCCGCTTGTCGTCCCACAGCCGCGAGCTATAAAAGCGCGATAGCCTACATTGTTTTGTGTCTTTAATAAACTGTTGTGTTTGCGGTGTACAAACAAAATGTCGGTCGTGCACCGTTCGCGCGCCGCGCGCGCTCACGTTATCAAATGTAACTCGAACCCGTGGCCCATAAATCCTCTAAAAGTGCCCGCCTCACTTGCGCAACAAGTGTCTCGGATATGATAATGTCCGCAGCACGCCTTTTATATCTCGTCCCGCTCTTATCTTCATTATCGTTAATTAATTTTTGTATATTATTCCGAGATTTTACGTCTACATAAATATAATTGGTGTAATATAATTCAACAATTGTATACTCTGTGTATGCAATCAATCAATTCAATGCTCAATTTTCGATTACCCATTATTCGCTGAACGATCTTTTATTTACAAATTGGTTCAATAGATACCGTCTATCAATAGGCACCCCAATAGCCAACCGATTCTTATGAAATCAATGGAGCATTTCGCTTTGATCGGCGATCGGCCCGGGCTGCGTCGGGCACCGTGACTCAGTACGCAACGTAGTCGTCCACTATCGTCCACTACATCACTGGGACCAGTATGGTTATGTTGTACACTGCAGACCACAGTATGCATTGAGACTCGACGCGAGGCGGACGCACGCGCGTCGCTCGCACCGATCGTGTGCGCTTCTACGCTTATAATAAACAAACTCTTGTAAACTGTTCGTAGTGAGTTCAATGGTGATGAATGTGACCAGTACCAGTGTGTCGGTGAAATTATGTGTCCTCAAGTTTACGGCCCCCACTTGGTACTTAATGTTTATGAAGCGTTGTTATATTATTCTCTTCGGAGCTTCGTAAGAGCTCGACATGTTTGATTGTTTGTTCGTTGCTTAGGAATATGAGTGTTGTTTGTTTGTTTTAAGTTTTTTTTTTGCAAACTATACTGAAGTACAAGACAGGGACATAGTTATTTCTAATAATACTATAGTTTATGGGATATTAAAACTATGTCGAGTCTTATTATTTACGCTACGCGTTCCTCATCGTATTGTTCGTTCAATATGGCACTCGATAATTAACTTTCCAGGCAAACGATAATAAATTCAAATGGAAAGTTTAAACTTGACCATTGAATATCGTAACACGGAACGATTGTTTCCTTGCTATAAGGAGCAGGTACCGATTCCCCTTTTTTTACGAACGCAAGGGTCCCACAGTCCATTTTGCTGTCGCGGACCTTATTCAAGCTTTCTTATTATGCTGCATTTATTGTTAAGTAAAGAAAGGCGGCTGTTTAGATTAACCAGTCATACATGTCATGAGTATGGTTCATTAAATTTAGCACTTTCCCAGACGTGCAAAGCCACCTTTATATATTTTCTCCCATATTACTTAATACTTCTATTTCATTGGGTCTTCAATGTTAAGTTCATTGTTATACATATACACATATTTCACGCCAGGTCTCTCACAGGGTAGGCAGAGATCACCGACTGCCAAGTTTATTATACTCGATATAATATTACTTTTAAATCAATAAATCGCAATTTTCACGAATTATGACATGAAAACCGTACGCCGATCGGAGGATATCTAAATGGTCCGAACTAAACTTTTGACACATAACATTTCAAATACATTAATTATGATAAGTTAAACGATTCGCAAAAACTGAGGAGATGAACTAATTCTAAAAGTAAACATCAAAAGCAAATCTACTAAAATCTGTTTACGAGTGTATCTGGTTTTATTTGGGGTCATATGTTTGATCGTAGCTTGTAATGTCGCTTTTGATGTGTTTTTAGTAACAAAATTTCACAGTGAACATATTTTTAATTGAATTCCAACATTCATAAAATATTTCAAAATATCTAATGTCAATATCATTGACGCTTTTATTTCACTGTTTTATACAAGTCGAATCGTTTATATGCTCTGACGGCAAATGCATGCAGAAATCGTAGCGTTAAAGTATTTTTTTAAGGAAGACATTCTGAAGATATAGCGTCAATAGATAATGTGGCTGTGTAATTTATATACTCAGTTTCCTTTAAAGGCGACCTTTTGACGTTGTTTGTTGAAGGTTACAACGTAGTATCGGACTTTTAAAATCTCGCTACACTGCTATGGGCATTGTGAGTCAAGTGTCAATGTGTCCCCGCGATCATTCCGCACGAGACGTCGCCGCGGCTATGATGACCGTACTCTTGCTATTTGCGTAACTCGGCGGTCGTTTGTACCGTACCGTCATCACTCTATAATTATTGGGGATCCGTGCCAGGGATTTTATTACTGTAACGTTGCGCCAGGTCCGTTACGGGGACGGTAGTGAGCACCGAGTGCCAGATATTTTCTATTCTGACTTGCTTCTTCTCAACTTCCCCGTTAGATTCATACACTACAGCCGATATTATTACATTGTCACTTTTAGTAATTAAATAAAATTTGTAATTGTTGTACGGAAAGTTTTATGTGTCAGTATTAAATGATATAGAAATTGTAAATTAGGCTACTTTCATACTGACCGCATGTCGAATACTCGTTGCTTAGGCCCCTTTCGCATTATCCACGGTTCATTTGCGGCTTGGGTCACGGCTACTTGTATAGATTCAAAATCATGATACTCTATTCAAGTTCGGTCTCGTTGTGCCGCAACACTGGACCTTTTTGAATTCATATGGTATTAGGCTCATCATCAAACAAATGATAAAGCAGCTGAATATCTATGATAAGATGACAGTTTTTATCCTTATCATATGAAATGTTCATTACGGGACACACCTTACATAGTTTGTGTTATCTACTCCTTTTATACGTTCTTATCTGTCTTTGTCTTTTAGTAACTGTAAAACAGTACAAAAATGTTACTATAGTAAGCTGCTCTACACGTTTTCAATATTGAAATCGTACACAAAAATTGGTATCGTGCGATGCGGTCACTCATATTTTCTTCTGCTCCATTGGTGATAATTTGCTTATATAATTAAACAAGAATAGGTATCACACTCAATAGTAATATTACGTCATCAGACCAGATCCCGTACGAGGTAGGCAGAGAGCGCTGGGTGCAAAATCACTCCATCTGTATCCATATTTGCAAGTCGACATGTGTTTTATGTATCACATTCAGCATGTGTTTTGTATATAAATAATGTTTATAAGCGGAAGACGAAGCGGGCGTTTACTCGCAGTATGTATATAGCGTTCAATCAGCGAAGCGCCTCCTCGGGAGACTCAATTGAGGTTAATTTGTACGGAGACGGGCCACAGATCTCTAGCGCCCCTGCTTTATATATTCGTTCAATAAGCTAAATGGCCTAGTGAATTTAGCTCATATTCATAAAGGACGCGATGCACTCGTAACTGTTTTGCATAAAATATAATAATAACAATATTTTATTTTTATTTGCGTTTCATACTAAATTACAATAGTTAGTCTATAAAACTTTCTATTCGTAGACGATGCATTACATTTTCCACTATATAATTTATAATAATTCATCGTTAATATTACATTCTTAATTTACAAAGTAACTTACATTAATATGGGCAAGGTTTTTTTACAATAGGTATTATATGATCCCTCTGTTATTGTATTTTAATACAGTATTAATTGTTTATACCACGCCATTTGTTGTACTTTACGATCATTTACTTGCAATCACGAGCATACACATAACTGTTACAAGACATTATTAAAATAAAATTGTCATTTAAAACATTCCATATTGTGGCGCACAGTCAGTTACTCGGTATTTTAATTTAATGTCTCTCAAGACTTCCTCAAGCCAATCGTAAGGAATTAATACATGAATTAGACTTCATAGATTACTCTGTACTTTTGTTTATAAATGTAACCAATATCCTTGGATGATCATTGGATTATGAATTGAAAATTAACCTGTCAAAATACTGTGCCGGTAATACGCAACTGAACAGCGTGATGTTGATCCATATCATTCAATGAAGACTTTATCCAATATTGGCCTAAATACGTACTTAAAGGAGAAAGTACTTAGAAGGGGTTGAACGCGGACATGACGCCTGATATTGTTATAAGACATTCTATACTGACCTAGACCGTTGACCCAGTCGTTAGCGAACCTGACTACTGATTCGTTGTGATACTAATAACGAGTCGTCGGTTCGATACCCATCCATAGTAAATATTTCCTTGACAAGCGCAAATGTTTGTTCTGTATCTAGGTGTAAAAAAAATATATGTTTACCATAATAACACAGGCTCTATTGATTCTTAGTTCGGGATCAGCTGGCCGCGAGTGGAGACGTCCCGAGATATTATTATTATTATACTTCTATAAACAATTTCGTTATAAAATTTAGTGTTTCCTTATTTATATTGGTTCGCTTAGAATTCGAGAAGCCTAAATTGTTTTAATACCTGTGTATGTTCTTTACGAGCGTTCCGTACTACAGAGGGAAACCTTAAAAAGCTAATCCCTTTTTTAGTTCGCACCAGAGAACAGTGCTCTGTTGTTTGTAGAACAAAGACAACGAACTCGTAAAACGCGTATAAAATATTTCAAAAGTTCATTTGTCAGCGTTTCCACGGCAAGCACATGTAGCGGCGAGGGCGAGGCGCGCTTGAACCGGGCCACGCGGCGCTTCCTATGTACGAAGTCACATTTCTTGATCGCTATTTCAAGTGTTATGGTAATACTTGAACTTTGATTAATATGAATAAGTATTTTGGAACACTGAATACTACAGAGCGTTAACTCATCCCAAGCGAGGCATGATTTTGCGTAGTTACAATAAATATAGGTATGTACTTAAATACATATATTTCTTTTTATAAAGCTGGACACAGAAATAATATTTGTGCTCATCACACAATGGTGAGCGTCGGTTTGAAATCGAACCCACGACTATGTTTTGTGAAACCAGGTTCATTTACCACTGGACTAAATGGCGAATCAGTATCAACTATTTAAATTTTAAATACAAATTCTACAGCTTGCGTCATACAGACCTTAAAGAAAACTCTTGTCTAACAGTGGAATGATAAAGAGGATTGATAATGATGATGATAATATGACATTAGCTGCAATCATTGATGAGGTAGGCAGAGGAGTTTAGTCCACTCCCCCGGCTCCCACATTAAGTCCCGCGAAGAAATAGGTGGTGATCTCATTGCTATAAACTTAGTACATACGATGATTCCGAATGATATATTGCAGACATCCAAAAAAAATGGAATGCAATGCGAAGGAAGCTCATTAAGCAAATATTCAGTCCGATAACGGTTCGGAAACGGACTGCAGTTAACTCCGTTAACCGGAAGGAACTCGGGAGCGAAATTTAATTGTAACCAAATCGAATATATCCTCGATCGGCGGGTTGTGCGAATATAAGCTGTGTAACGAGGCGTGGAGCGGGATGGAAGCGATTGTTTTGACACGTTATAACTCAAGACTTATTATGTACAACTACACATGAAACAGTACATAAACATACTTGCATTGCGTTAAGTAATCTCCAGACAGGTATTAATTTGTTCCTTGAATCGAACGGTGTATGATTCCGTCGTCGTCCGTCGTATCTTTTATGTAATACTCTATTTGTAACAAAAAATAAATCGTACCATCACGCTTGCATCTCTCCGAAGAGGTAGGCATAGATGAAAAGTGTATTCCCACGGTGCAGCAGTTACGAGTAAATTACATGTAGCTACATGTAGCAGAAAAGATGCTGAGCCTGTTGCCATACACTGGATGCAAAACCCGAATCAGAGTCAATACTAGAGATTTTATGTTAGAAAGTCTAATGATACACGAGCCGGCAATCGAACTCGTGAGCTCTCGACCAGCTCTGCGTGCATCGGCTCGACCAACGAGGCAGACCCCTATGTATGCAGCGTGAAACGTATTAAAAAATAATTAAATGTAAATAAATATAAATTGTTAATAATTAATTAATGATAATGATATTAATTCAATATTCACTGTCAACATCGGCATGTCAGGTAATTACTTTTCTATATTAAAAATACATAAGCAATTATTATAACATTATTGTGAATTATCTACACCGGTTTTAACATGACTCGTCGAGCGTTGAATTTTCGGGTTATTTTAATAAATTCACTTCGGATTGCTCTTTTGATAAGTTCAATTCAGATTGCTCTTGCATGTTTCACGATACTATTCGACACAGACTATTAAAAAAATTTAAGTCATTTTTATAGTTTAGTCATACAGATATTAAAATTAAATATCCGTTTAGCCGATGCACATGAGGTAACGATATAAAAAATTTACAGTCGGTGCTTCACATCCTCTGCCTAACCCGTAAGAGATTAGGAGTATTATATTATAATACCATGTCCATTTAACAGAGCATCAAGAACAGTAATGAATTAAATCAAACGTATGTTTGTACGTAAGCAACCAACTTCATAATAATCTTTAAAATTAAAAGGGTAGGAACAGCAAGACATTACAATACCTATTTATAAACAAAATTTAATTATCTTTCTGTATTAATAGAGAACTGATATTAAATAATGGATAATACAAATTAATCTTCAAAACATTGCTCGATCCCAAGCAAGCAAATTAAAGATGTTTAATTGTCTCTCTGTTCGTTTGTCTAAACGAATTCTCAATAACATTGAAGATCATTTCAAAGGCAGTTCATTTCGCGAAATTTAAATAAAGGAAATGTCATGTTTTACAATTTTACTGAGTTATGCGTAACTTACAACTTCGTTTAAACTGTAATAGTCAAATGAATATTGTTTTATGTTAAACACTAATGAACAAATGTGGGAAACAATCGGTAGACTGCCGTTTCGTAAAAGTTTGGCCTTTAAATGTTTTGTGTGTATACCATAGTCATTTTAAAAATGGGCTTCTAATGATGTAACCTTGTCGCCTTTGTTCTGGCCGTTTATGACGAATTGTCTCAAAATATTAATCGCAGCAGTCCGATCAGGTGACATAAATCCCAGCTAGTGAACCGGGCACTAACAATTCGTAACTACGTTGCTAACAAATTGTTTATTGCCATTAAATCGTTATTGCGGCCGTTACCGCTGACGTTTATTATATACTTTTGTGTTAATGAATGACATTGATCTGGTATTGCAATCGCTTCGCTTGCAGGTATTCAACCAATTGCTTTAACGAATTCAGAACTCAGAGCGGTTTTGTCGTTGTCTTATGATTCTCACAATTTTGTTCCCGAAACAAAAGTAAAAGATTTTGAACGATTTTTATATATATCGTGATACCTATTTACACGCTCCCATTTGGTTGCGTAATAAGCAGAAATATTTATATCGAGTGGGAATCAAACTGATGATTATTGGCTCAGTAGTCACCTTCCCAAACAACTGAATCAACGGGTCGGACAATTATACTTAATTTAAAAAACTCACAAGCGAATACGGAGTTAAAGAAAGTTTTAACCGGCATGGAGAAACAAGCGCCCGGTCTCGTCTGATTACAGACAATATCCGAGCAAAGCGAGTGGTATAATGAGGCGCAGAGTTGTCGGCTTTCAAGCTCGAGGGCTAAGGAGAGATCATGCGTTGAGGATATAGATATATATGGGATAAGTTTGTTAATGGTAGTAGTTATTTGTGAAGAGTCTGGTCTGGACGCGATTGCAAAAAGCGCTATTCAATAGTTTTCCTTGTTTTATTGTGCTTAGATATCAAGGATGTGGTAGGTAGATACACAAGAACTATTAGCATTGTAAGCTAAGATCTAAGTGAACATTACAAATGAGTCTAATTGTTGAGTAGAATTGCTGATATATATTTCAACAACATATATATTTTGTTTTGACCAGTAATTGATTTATTTTGTTTATTAGCTCTGATAGTTCATCGTCTTAGATTGCAACATCTCACGCGGAGTGTCAGGGTTCAAAACCTAAAACGCACCTCTGACTTTACAATGCGTTTTCTAGGATTAAATATCGCTTAAATTAAATGTCGTTATGGTCTTAAATCTTTTGACTCTCAGGGAATCTTCGTGTCTCATAGCAGAGTTGTTAAATAGATGTTAATGATCATAATGATAATATTTTTATTATAAATTACTTACCGACCAAAATTCATAATGTAACGTAACATTTTAAATAACACATTATTTAATATTAATTTAATAATTAACTTATCCGCTTGAGTATCATAAAATTTTTGCTCGGAATATCTCCAACTGTAATTCAACATTTCACTTGTTAACATTACATCGTTATGCGATTTAAATACTAAATTATTATATAAATCAAAGCTACTTTTAAACGTGTCTGCTGGCGGTTACAAGTGGTTACATTTCATAATTCGATGCGTACATATGTACGTACATCTCAAACGAGGCATATTAATATGTGGCCGAATGGTGTCCCGGTTGCACAATCGAGTACACTTGACCGTTCTGGCCGTCCGGGATTTATCAATGGTTGTACGCTACACGAGCAGAACAAGTCCAGCCGCTGTTGCGTCACCGCCAACGACCTTCGCTCGTGTAATTCGTTTTTTTTACGATGACCATCTCGACGCCGACATTTTCCGTGACACCGGTGCGCGTGGTGGTCCACTCGTTCGAGTGGCACGAACTTGTCCCACTTGTGTCCTTTTTTGAATATTAACGGTTGAATGTTATCGTTACAAACGTAGTAATGATAATTGCTACATTGATAATGTTAAGTGACTTGTCAATGTACCTATATAGGTGTGCTTGCACGTGTTCCGTCAATGAGTTTCAAGGAAATATGTGTTTGTTACACTTTGTACAAGTAGATGTGATAATGATATCTTGGGACATCTCCACCCAGGGCAATCTGATGGAAAAGTAGATGAAGCCTGTGTAGACGGTGAATAAAGTAGGAGAACATATATACAGATTGTGAATATACACTTATGAAAATATACATCTTTTTATTATCATCTAGACACCGAACAAACATTTGTGAAATATGGAACAGAGCAAATAATTTGAATAGATATGAATATTTCATATCCTACTAAAGTATCGTGACGCACAGCAAGCGGTAGGTAAATTCACCTATTCACAGACGTAATATTATTTGACTTTATAACACAAAGAATATTATTGGAAGTTGAGAATATTTTAAAGCGGTTTTTTTTTTATTTACCCACTCGGCCACCGGTTCTTATTTGAGTTAGCGGTCAATAGCGGCGACAGGTTACAATAACGCAACTGTTCAGAGAACCGGCAAGGGGAATACTTTACACAATGGCACTTCCAAGAAAGTGCTTTTGTGTTAGCTCAACTGGTTTAGGGGTGAACGCGCGGCGTAGGTACGGATGTCCCGAGTGGCTCGCTCGCTATGACGTCCCGATCGGGACGCAGCGGCGAGGAAGCTGTTCGGCGCTGGAGCGCGCTCTATCTTGCCAGGAAGTGACACTTACACGCGCTCACGTGAGGACATAAGCCCGGATCAAATTGTCGAGTCGTTAATGTGGTTTCGCATCAGTCGCGATGTTTGCACACGCGAGGCGGTCTCGACTCGTATGTAACGCAGATAGCGACGTCAGCGCACCGACCGATGTTCGTTTGTTGCGCTCAATTTGCTTAGCGTATCTTAATTGCGATATTCGTTTTATCAGCTCTGGAACATTGCGTGTGTATGTGTATGTGTGATACAGATTAAGGCGATGTTCTGTGCTGACGTCACGCCAAGTGAAACGTCTTTTAGATTATTAGCTATAGATTCAACCTCTTCCGACATTCGTATTGTTATTGTAACATGATAAAAATGTTCAATAACACTCATAAATGAAGGAAAAGATATAAATTATATATTTGCTAGCGTGTTTCGTTGTTGGAAACGGGTTAGGTTACAGAATGAGAAGGGTTAAGGTCATAGTCGGCCATATTGTTTAAATGCGGGCTTGCAGACTTCACACGCGATCTCGCACGTCATCCTCTAACTCTGTGAAAGGTAAAGAACTCATATATCTACCAACAGCAGTTCCTATGTGGGTCTCGTTTATAAGTAATTTACTATAATAATTCAATGCATCGAAATTACCAATGGTTATATTAGAAATACTTCA
>DWEI01005617.1:0-10680 GCA_018245875.1 Mysoria ambigua | reverse complement strand
CTTGAAAACAATTTCACTAATAACAGAAAATTGCGTTTCATCATTTACAAAGAGTACTTTCGGGATAATCCGATATTTTGGTGAGCGTAAAGCAAAGCATTAAAATGAGGTCTTAGCGAGCGCTTACAGAGAAGCGATAGTATACAATTAACATAAAAAAGTAAGCCACTCAGCAGCCAACTAGATAACGTTTATAACTCCCAAAATATCTTACAAAGTGGACATTATTGTGCTAATATTCTATAGGTATCTACAAAAATATACTTTAAGCGTTATTCTTCGTCCAGTGATATATTGATTTCCGGTATATTCAACAAACATGAGTACGTCAGCAACACCATGGGAGGCGACTGTGCTGCCATCTGTTCAACAACAAGTGCCTCTGATCACGGCGAGGGCGCGCTCCGGCTACGGTATAGCTGGGCGTCGCGCGCAGAGGGCGTCGAGCACACGGTCGGGTACGGAACGGCTGGCTCGCGGGCGCGCTCAGCGCTGGCCCAGGAAGTGTGCCAACGCCGGCATGTACTGCTTGCGCGACGCGCTGAGGTTGTGCTGCTGGAAGCGGAGCGCCGCGCCCGCGGGCTGCGCCGCCAGCTGCAGCGCGGGGCTGCTCCACTCCTGCAGGCTGCTCGCCAGCTGGAGCCGACGACACCAGGCCAATGTTAAGGAGAGATGTCAAAAATGTACATCATGTGTTTTTATCGGATCATTATGATCAAATATCATGTAATTACCGCTTCAGCCGCCGCGCGGTCGCCGGGCGAGTAAATGGCGACGTCCCGCTCCAGCTGCGGCTCCAGCCTCATGCCTAGCAACAAAGCGATGCTGCATTGTCGCTTCGTCAGCGCTTCGTTCAGCGCCGCCTCTGCGTCCGGCTTGGACAAGAACTCCTGAAATATAGTAAATTGTAATAAAATCCTCAAAACATATAAACCTCAAAAATAATAACCTCAGAGGGTTCTACCACCAATAAAGGCTATGGAGCCTATTGCCATGCACCGGGCACATAGCCAGACTCCGAACCACTACGAAAAAAAACTAAACTATAAAATAAAATGGTAACCGCGACGTGGCGCACCTCGACCAGCACGGGGAGGCTCGGCACGAGGACGTCCGCGACCACCTTGGCGTCCTTCCGCAGCAGCTGCGCCGCGGACAGCCCGCGCACGGCCGCGCGCGCCTCCCGCAGCCGCGCCAGCGCCGCCCGCCTGCGCCACACGGGGGCTCAGCGCCGAGCGTCACGCGCGGTCAGTCGCTTACCCTTAGCCAACTGGAGCTGAGAGAGGACCCCGGTGCAAAGGCCGAGTGATGACTGTTCATCGTGGTGATGTGCTTCTTCTGCACTCACCACTCTCTTAATACTCTGACGCTGGTTCTTATGTCTATTTCAAATTACAGATCATACCCATTAATATTATTTCTTATAGATTCACTCGAGCACTGACCTCTCCTGCTCGCAGTTGTCAGGTTTTATCACTGTCTCCAAATACTGGACCATCTCCTCGTCGTCGGGCGTCGCTTTGTTGATTTGTTTGGAGAAATTCACTGTATCCAGTACAATAGTACCTGCAATAATAACTGTGTGTCATTATCAGCCTATCGCAGCCCACATAGCTATACACCGGCCTGCTCTGAGCTTGTAGTGCACACCAATCGTTCACCATTAAAGTTCACATCCCACTATGGTATAGGTGGTGAGCCTATCGCTGTAGCTGTCACTCGCTACATTATCTAGTAACTTAACCCACCATACAGCATCCGGGCATACACCGGCAGCTCGGTGAAGAAGGACGCGGTCCCGAGCGCGGACAGGCCGGCCGTCGAGTCCTTGATGCACTGGCATACCAGTGTGCAACATGACCCTGCGTAGAACAGAAATGGCAGCTATTTTACTGCAATACCGGTCTGGTAATTGGCGGTCACAACTCTTGAAATGGACTATCACACAATACAAGTATTCTATATAAATACAAAATACAGAAATCAACAAGGAATGTCATTAGAGTGAGGTGTCTAGTTGACACGCGTGAGTTATACAACCCAACACCCCGTTAAATCCCGAACAGGTGGGCAGAGGAACATTTTACAATCACATGTTTCACTAGTAACGTTTACAACCCACTATGGAATAGGTGGTGAGAATATTGCATTACACCAGGCACATTCCTAGACTTTGATCCACGACAAAAAAAATATCTTGACACTTATTTTTATGATTGTAATATCTACAATAAGAAACTGTTCGTCTCCGTGTCAAATCTCACCTACAACCTTGATATTTGTCTTCGCCTTCTCCATGTACGCATAGTCACATTTCTCCATGGGCCGATGGTCGAGCACTTCACTCACATACGGTGCCAGGTACTCAAACTTTTTGGACAAGACATGATGGTCGACCAGAACTATCTTTATGGTGTCCTGCTTTATCATGTCCTGTAGATCGATATCGTCACTGAAAAATATCAGTCAAAGTGGTGAAAAAAAGAACAAGAAATCGATTTAGGTGTGCACACTCGGATTGAATCGGAAACATAAGGAAGTGCCAGGTCAAAAGTACATTCAATATTTTCAAAAACAGTTCAGTAGTTATAGGGATGAGAATTTAGAAAATATAACAGGTACACAGAAAAATAATTTAACTGTGCTAAATCATATGAGACCTATTGAGATTTCAAAACCACAATATACATTACAAAATGACAGCACTGTTTAAATTTAGAATTTAGTCACACCTGAAAATGAGATTCTCCTTTTTAACACCACACTCATTCAACATATAAGCGACTTCAGTCTTCAGCTCAAAGTCCTCTCTAGGCACATCGAGTACGGACACAAAGAGCTCATGTTTGACTTTGTTGGGGTCCAGAGAACAGACACTGCTTTGAATCTTCCTGTACTGCCAATGGAGGAACATGGCGTAGACCAATGAGCTGATCGCCGAGTCGAGGTCACAGCTCTCATTGCCCATGACTACTGTCACACGGGAGTAGTCTCTTGATTTCTGTTAATGACAATATATCATCATTATTGTATCATCATACAATAATCAAAAAGGGTCATGTCTCAGAATGAGGTGTTAGAATATGAGCTTTTTTTAACAATTGTGCAAAATTTTTGGTGTGTATTAAAATATATTTTCATAAGTGACGGGTAGGAAATATGTGTGAGCAAATCGATCACACCATCATGATGTCACTGCACTCAAATGGAGCTCATGAAGAAGGACCTTATATAGAGCCAAAATTAGTTGAGCCATTCTAAAAAATCAAGTATGAGTCAAGCTGGCTTAATACATAACACCATGTTACAAGACATTGCATTTTCGATTACAAACCTTCGTAACAAAAGAATACAGAAAATATGAGACATATTATTAGAGACAGTGTTTATTTTACGTATTGCGCTGATGACTCCTCTAGAAGTTTGCCACAGCATTCAAGTGGCAGAAAGGTAATCAAGATAATAGGTAAATGAAAAATAAAAAAAATAAAGGTTCAATTCTCAATCTTTATTTTTGGGCTTAAAGTCCCGCAGCTTCACAACGAAATTACTGCAGAGATAAATTTTCACTCCAGTGAGAGTCAATCTTTTTGTTAATTGGTGAAGATAAAACGCGAGTAAGTTTGTGTACAAGTTTTTTTTTTGTTTGAGCTGACTTCTTTGAGAAAAGAATTAATTGATAAAAAATATTAAAACAAAAGAGACTTACTAATTTGGACAGTGTATGAGCGAAGTAATCCTCCATTTTCCTGTTTTATGCAAATATGATATTAGTTTTCATACAGTATATTCAATTAATTAATTAACTTGACTTTGCAAAGGACTGCCAACATTTTTATGCACCATGTCATTTATTTTGGTTCACTGACAGTAAATCAAAACTAAGGTAATTCTGACACAATAATATGTCATTGTCATTGTAATTTTTTTATGAACGATTAAAATTTAATGCTTTCCATAGGAACTGAAACAAAATACCTCAATGAAATAATGATACCAATTCACATTCATTATTTATTCAAAACCCTTTAAAAGATTACATTATTGATGCTTAGGATTATTGTACGCTTATTATATCTTTATTTTTATATTATATTTTTATCTTCCATTTTCATGGTGGGAAGTATAATATGACTTAAAAGTTTACATTTTATATCTTCTTCGTCATTATTTCATCAGCCATTCTCTCAACACGTCCGAGCCAGCGGAGCACGAAGAAGATATACAATGCGAATGTGCACGTGCCGAGGGAGACCAAAAATCACCTATCTTAATGGATTAGGCCAAATGTTGACTGATGGGTTAGTCAGATGTTTCCGAAACCGGCGTGCATGTATGAAAAGAATTATGAATGTGGAGGAGGCGCGGCAGGTCTGTAAGAATAGAGATATTTGACACTCCGTGCTCTCTGCCTACCACGCGAGGGACCTGGCGTGTAGATATGTATGTAAGTGTAAAGATAACGTTTTATTATACTGGAGTGCGTCTTTCTCTATTGAAATGCCAATGAGGACTACAACTCGCGATTCGTAATAATTAGTTTGTATCTGTAACATATCGTCACCGTCATTATCACTCAATTTTGACCCACTGACGGACGTTATAATATGCGCCCTTCAAAAAGCGCCATCGAACCCTGATCTCGGCTCGCTCATCGTAATGAATGGTTTATATATGTTAGATTACTTAAACTCAATATCGAAGTGTTTAGAAATGATATTATTTTAAAGTTGATGAAGATTTTTGTATGAATTAGTATTAAGGGATAGGCTAAAAGCAGCTAGACCCAAATATCTCTATTGTTACGGGTTTCTGGCGGTTCTTCTGCATTTATTACTCTCCTTACATACCATCAAAGTTCATACAGTTAACAATGTTCAGTTAAAACTCATAAGAAAAGTTTTACATTTCTTGTACAATTAAAAAGGCATTCAATTATTTTTCAATCACCCGTGTAATAACAATTAACAAAATACAAAACATTTTGCAGTAAACTAAAGAAATATGTTTGACTGAATCATTGTTATATTAGATAATGACAAAAAATGAAGTATCGTATAATATTTTTGCTTGGTATGTATTAGCTTACTGCATTACGGTATGGACAGTAATTTTTGAAAATAGAATATCATGTCCTGCGTCTGTCGTGTCTGTCCATTTCTGCACCTATATGTACGCCTTAGCAAAAAGGGTTGTCTTCATAGATTTTTATATAATTTTTTAATAAAAAATTCGAAGTCAGCTATCCATCATTGAAATTTCCTCTATTACAATAGTATAATAGCTCAGAGTTCAAATCGAATCATCTTTGAAATCAACATTTTCATAATAAGTCTATAAAGTGGGTGCACACTAGTATTTTGGGTAATATGTAAAATGTATAGAAAAATGACAAAATGAGAACCTTCCTTTTTATAATAACTTAATAATAACAGCTCTTCAATCAACCGTACGCGTATCCGAAAGCACATTTGCTCCAAAATGGCGACACGAGAAGAAATTACAATGTAAAATAATTAAATGCCCACCAGTCGAAGAGCCAATGTGCATTAAAGTGATAGATGAAACAAGAGGATCAGCACAAAAAGATAAACACATTTTAGTACTGAACAAATGTGAATTTGAAAATGTCCAATGTTATGAAGGTAAATACAATAAAACGTTCGGATCCTCGCACTTCACTTTTATCATTAACATTATTGATTACTTATTTTATCATTCCACTGTTGAACGCTGGAATTATTTAGACGAAAACATTAAGAGCATAGTTTGTGAGGTTGGGTAAGTCTAATGAGTCAAATTTAAACTTAGAAAATATTCATATTTTATTAAATCAGATATGCTTACCAGGATTCATACTCAAAACTGCCAGACTGACAAACTAAAAGCGCATGTAAAATTTTATACTACCTAAAGATGGTACTTTAATTTGCTGGTAGAAATGACATGGATTGATGTTGGACTATTATGAAACTGACAATTTTTTTTTTCAGATAACAAAGTAGCTGTAGTGTCGATGATAAATTGTATTCATGGAAATTCTGCTATACCGTTGGGTAACAATTTGGATTTTATTATTTTTTATACTCGATAATATTGTTCGCGTAGTATTTTATAACCCTACTGGTTCCACTTGTTGTACTATTCCGTAGAATAAACGATATCATGAATCGCAATATGCGTCCGTAGACTGATCATACAATCCACAATATTTGTTCTGCGACGAAGATATTATTTTAAACTGGTTTTCCAACCGTAGCTACTTACTTTTTTAACTTTTGTTATAGCGATAAATATACGTAAATAAAATTAAAATGTGTTTAAAAATATTTTATAATTAATTTCTTAACGAAAATAAATATATATTTATTATTGTTTGTGTCCTATCTTATTGACAAATATTTTTATTTAACAGGCAGGAGTAAAAGGAAGCGCTCACGGTTATCAAGAGAGGGTGTTAAAGGCAAATATTTAAATGCCGTTAGAAGTCAAGAAGGTAGAGGTTCTAATAATTTTATGTAATCATCATTTTCGATTGCGATCATAGATGGCAATGTCTACACTATTGAATGGGACTATTCAAAACTTACCAAACTGCACAGAAATGGTAGCTTAGCTTGTAAATATAGTTATTTCATTAAAATCCTTGTCAAAATGTTGTAACTGTGATATTGCACATGCATTACAAAGTTAAATCAGTCACTCCAGCTCAGTCTAATGCCGGGCGTTTTATACGAAAGAGACTGCCTCGATGGTCGAGTTGCAGGCGCGACCACCGACGACGAAATCTATTTTAATACCTAGCAAGGAAGTCTGGACTTGTCCCCGGTGTATGGTAACATATTCACTACCTATTCCATAATAGGACAATCGTGACTGGTGAAACATGGGAGTGACCTACACGCTATTGCCAACCTCTTCGGGGATTACAGGCGTTTTGTAAGTGTTTTTGATGTTCTTGAGTGAGGCTGCTTTTAAGCAATTTCGTCGCCCAGTTCTTTCGCTTCAACTCTTTTTTGGTAGAAGAACTATAAAATTTACAATTAAAGTAAAATCATACCTGTTATCCCCGAAGTGATTGGCAGAGGAGGGTAGTACGCTCCCGTGTTTTACAAGGCATGGAATAGGTGGTGAGCCTATTGCCATACACCGGACACATATCCAGACTCCATTCTATTACTAGAAAATCTAAATTCGAAAGTCTAGTAGTGCTCGACCCGGGATTAGAATCTAGGACCTCCCGATTGGCAGTCGCTTTAGCAACCAACACGACCAACGAAGGACTCGAATTTACAATAGCGATTTAAAAGGACTCGGTAGAGAGTCCGTGGAGCTAGGCATCGCAGATAATCTATCACAATATATACGTTAGTGTGTATAAATATATATATCATATATAATTAAAGTTATAAATAGTTGTTTTAACCAACGATTCATAAAAAAACATATTTATTCCCCAATTTAGAACATTCACCAGAGCAGGTTTTAGTATCAATGCCCGAGAAGCCGTCACACAAAGGGGAACCGGACAACGAGAACGCCATTGGAAACGATGAAAAGTCTAACGAACCCCATGACATTGAAGGTCCAATTAGAGAGTCGAATACAAAGAACGAAGCGTCTCACGCGGTAACCGAGGAAGCGGAGGAGAATGTGTCGTCTCATGGTGGACCAAAGAATGGTTCAATTTCGTCGTACATAGCGAAAGAGAACGAAAGGGATAATGTAACGAATTCCGATGAAGAGAGAAATAAGGGTGTTCAAAGCGACCAAAAAATAGTCAACCACGCAGTTGACAGTTCGGGGGAGAAGAAGAATATTGACAGTCACAGAGACGTTGGAGCCAAGGAGGAAATTTGCAGTGGACCTAAATGTGACTTAAAGGACGATGCAGTACAGAAAACTAAATACCAAGCGGGCCGCGATGCGTTACCCGTTGATTACGATTTGAAAGCTGCCAATGAAGACGGTAATATTTTGAGTTACAATATCACACTCTTTCCTGTCTAGGTAGGCAGAGGAAAAATAATTCTCCTTGGTACGATCTTGGCAGAGTATTTTCGCTTGCTCTAGATTCATTGAACCCATTATGCATGGTCGTCTTTTAAAGGAACTTTTGAATTGGCTTTTTCTTATAGTGTCTCCGATGTATTGATGAAAGTATGTACGCCTCGCCTCTCCGTCTCTACCGGTTGCAAATATATCTTGTTGTTCAAAAGAAAACAAAATTTGACGAAATTTTTTGCTGTTTTAACTTCAAGAGGTCCCCGGTTCGATCTTCGGCTTGAATGCTGTTGTATTCCAACTTAAAAACTCCAGCTACTCCATAGTGGGACGTAAACGCAACCGGTGTACCGTGCTCTACATACCTCTGCCCACTTCTCCGACGATTTCAGGTGCGATTTATACCTTTCGTGATTGTGTTGCAGTGGATCTCGAGGAATACAACAATGAGTGTCCGTCGGCGTGCCCGGCGCGCGAGGTGATGGTGTGCGGGCGATGCCGCCACGGCGTACACACGACGTTCATGAGCGTGTGCCACATGCGGATGTTCAACTGTCGGTACTCCGATGAGGGTGAGTATTCTGAGGTACATCGCGTTCACCGTGTATCGTTCGTGTTCGTATATGACGAGCCGAAGATCCGTCGTGGCGGCTCAATTGAATTCCGTTGATGTGTATGGCTTGGGCCAAATCAAAGGAGACGATAGTATTGTCGCTATTAGTGTAAATGTGTTGAATTCTCTTTCAAGGGACCGTCCATAAATTAAGTTCCACGATTGTCATGATCTTCGACCCCCTTAATTACTGTGACGTCACATATTTGTAATTCTACACGTACGAAACTATTACATTTAAACAGATACCCAATAACATTTTCATTTCCATTCAAATTATTATTTCATGAACTTAGTAATACTTAGATATGTTTTGAAATGTGACGTCACTTACGATGAAATTCAGGACCCTAACACCAGTTGACACACGATGTCACAGTTAGTGCCCCCCCCCCCATCTCCCTACCCCGTCGTTGTCGTGTGACATCGCGCGCGCGCTTAATTTGTAATTTAAAATAAACTGTAAAATATAAATCCGTTAAACCAAGAGCTGAAGATTTTGAAATAAAAAATAAATAAATAAACGACCGCCAAGTTCCGTAAGTTGTCGATGGATGTCTAACATAATTCAGGAGTGGAGCTGGTGTCGCGCGCACCGTGCGTCCTGTCCTCGCCGTATTCAGTCGACGCGCCGTTCTCTAAAGGGAGGCTGTCGGAGCCGGGAGACATTGATGTGGTGTTGCAATACATTCGGTGCAGAGACAATAATAATTGTAAGTCGTGCTGATTCAGAAACCATCAACCATAGTCTATGGATTCGCCATAGACAAACAACATATAAAACATAAACTTTAAACCATAAGAAATGAAATTCAATTATAAGAAAAAACGCAACAAACTCTTATGTCGTCTCCTATTAGAGACTCTATTCTCTATAGAGTTATCATCACGCCAGGCCTCTTACCGAGTGGGGAGACAGCACAGAATACCAAAAATCCTTAGAAAGCTAACGTGATTCGTCTGCATTGATCCCATTTTAAGCACACGCGCCGGAGTGCGCAAGGATTTTTAATCTTTTTTCTTGAATGATGCTTTTTTTCCAGATGATTCGAAGTGCAATATTAATTCTTTCAAAAAGAAAAGAGTTTAACACATCTACATATAAACATGTAGCCTATATAACAAATTCGTTTCATTTCCCTCACCTTTGACATTGACAGGAAGTTTGTAACTTTCGCACGCGGTACGGATATATGGCTGTTGTGTGGTCCGGCCTGGATGTATGCCTGGCGTAAGCCCTCGCTCTGTTCCACGGGAGAATCGCACTCCTTAGCTTACCCCTCCGGGTGAATACATGTTATGTTGAACATGCATCCTTGGAGTTATTAATATAGCACATAGTCTTATTAATTTTTTGTTTAGAGAAAATATCAAAGAGTAGAATATCAAGTGTCTTTCTTAGTTGTATGTATATTTCTAGATAGGTAGCGAAGTTTTTCAATATTTATTGTTTTTAATGTTTGCCTTTATAAAGCCTTCCTTCAAGCTACTACTTTATCACCTATGTATTTTAAATAAAAAACAATAATTAGGAGGACTGTTTTCTGCTGTTGAATAACTGCTCATAAACATAAAGATGCTGTATACTTTATAACACTTGAACGACCAAATTTCATTTGTTTTGATTAAACATAACGAACGAAACTGGGAAATGATTGAATGAAATGATTTTAAAGGAATGAATTCCCGTTCATTACACAAGACAATCTTCGTATTCATCATAAACTGTGTATATGATGAATACGAAGATTGTCTTGTCGTTGGGGATTCCCTCGAATTTCGATAAGCGTACGCAAGACATCATATTTTTGGAGTATAAAAGACGGCGCTTGTTAGCCGCAAAATTTTATAATGAAGCAGAAAAAATTGATACTAGTGTAAAATCAAACCAAGCAAATCTATTATTAAAACAGTAGAGTTGGCAACACCGCTTAGAAACGTAGTAATTAGCTTCGCCAATTTACGTCGCTAAAAGCCATTAAAGTTACATCAAAACCTTTAAAGATTAATATCGTATTTTGATACCAACTTCATACGTGGTTTTAGGATTTTTTTGGCATATA
>DWEI01005616.1:0-10681 GCA_018245875.1 Mysoria ambigua | reverse complement strand
ATATAGATATTTTCTTCTTCTTCTTCATCGTGCTCTTCATTGCTGATAGATATTTAGATATTAGATATTTTACTTGAGCTCATTTTTCAACAAGATTTATAGGTGAACAAAGACATCCTCACTGCAGGTAGAACATATCAAATAAAGTCAATGATAATGAAAAAAAAACATATAAATGCTCATCATAAACAGTGCCCACTTCTAGCAATTGACACGCTAATATTGTCAAGCATTAAAATGTTTTTGCAGCGTTTCGCACACAGAGCCCTGGAACGTCGAGTGGGTCATAAAAAACCTCCAATAAACAAACATCAATATGACACACGAAGGTTAATCGCCTGCTAATAACCTGCCCGTTACGTTGCGAACGGTTCTCATAGTGTCAAATACAATCATTACTCATTCAAATGTTAATGGAAACGCAATTTGTATCGAGATCGCTTTAATTGTTCACACGGCCATTGTCTTCGATGGGGTTTGCGTAATGTGTCCCTATTGCAACTCTCCTTATTCTTCTCGAACTACTTTTGACAAGCTATCCATGTACTTGATATGTTCGCTTACTTAGTACTTGATATGTTCACTGCGACTGATTACTCGAGCGCTTTCATTCAGCTTTGATTGGAACCGAAACAAAATAAAAGCATATTTTGCCTCTAGAATGCACCTTGTCGTAATGTGACACAATTGTGTGAAATACAAAAATCCGTCTGTTGGACCGCCGAAAACGTACTTAACGGACCAACTGCTACAAACTCGTTAAAAAAATCGACGTAAAGGATAAAAATGCACCGTTACAGCACCGGCAGATCGTATCGTTAATCACGCAGGCAGGTATCCTAGTCCGAACGAGTATACAACCGCATGTGTACAGTTCGGGCACGCGTACAGTATCAATGTGCGTTGAAAGATCGACGTGAGCCGATCAGCTGACGTGCAGTGGACTGGTACGCTTGAGTAGAAAATAGCATACAACGTGACATCAGTCTTACAAACCCCGAGTAGGGAGGCAGATAAGTGTAGTATCCTCCCACGATTGATCAATTACGTTTGCGTTCTGTTATGGAGTAAGTGATGAGTCTATTGCCATACGCCGGGACCATTATAGTACTTATGACAGTGATGTTTGCTATTACTTCCATATTGCACGCTCAGTGTGAGATGATAATGGTAGATGAGAAAAAAACGATAAGAATAGCAGTTACAATGTAATTCCATTTTATTGTACTTAGTAGGACGAGTTGGTGAGGGCAAATGGTGGAAAAATGTTAAAAGCATTTGTAACAGATTTTAAACCTTTATCGGAAGAGAGTAACAATTTAGGTACTTATATAGCTTACACATTTTTAAGGGTAAAGACGAAAGCTCAAAGTGCTTTTTCCACATCAAGTGTAAAAAGTGAAAAACTAAAAAGTGTAAGTAATCAGTTTTCTTTATAGACATATCTTCCAAGCTTTAGGTCTAGATTATTTATATACTTTCGATATAATGATGTGGTTGCTTTCAATAGCGAGGGTTGGAAGACTGCTTGGTATTTCTTAACAAAATAATATCCTGCATCTTATGATACACATATTAACTATGAATTTTGATGTTTTTTTGACTAGTATTAATATTGACAACTTTATAAGTATCAACTTTAGTAATCAATCTCCATACATATAATATTTTTTTACTATGTAAATCAAAAATTTTATAGAATAATGTAATGTTTCGATATACAATTATAAGACTAACGACTTAACTATGCATCTGTGGAGCTGTTAATAAATATGAATTAGTGAATTCAAATTAAAAATTTGAATTTCATTGAGAATTATAATATATACAGTAATGAAACATGAGCGTATAAGTAATATTAAATGGTATTCATAGCTCACTTGTAACGACTGAGTACGGGTCTTCCTTAACTGGGGCAAGCATCCAGCCCGCTGAATAATTGCAAATTGAATATTCGTCGGATTGTTCAAGGAATATTTAAATATTAATTTGATAACATTTCAATGTTCTTTGGATAATAATTGGTAAATTGAATACCTGACTCTAAATAAATATATAATTACGAAAAATAAATTAAATGCAATGTTAGTGTTTGCGTTTTCATTTGATCATAGAATTGTATCACTTCAGTTTATAAGCGTATTTTTTACACGTGTAGACGTGAATATAATTCAAAGACACTTGTCTACTCGTCAGTCCACAGATCTGGGACTATTATAAGTGTCAGTGTACATGCGACATCTTTGACATCCAGTTGACAGCCGGCTAGAGAGTATAGGAATGTTTTGACACAATCATATGTTAATGAACCCGCTCGAATTAATTAAACTATTGTACCACAAGATTAACTCATTACACCGTGTAATGAAGAGATCTGTCACAGAACTTGTTTGGATGGTAGAAGATAAATGTGTGATGCTTGTTTGTTTTATATTTGTATAAAATCATTTTGTGCCTCAACGTAATATACATACGTGTAATGAACGACGTCAAGTTCACTAACATTTAGTTTAAATAATAATAAAATACAATAAATAATAATAATAAGATACTTAAATTTCTAAATAATAATAATAAAATACACACACTCCAAAAAATCCACTTATTTGTTACAAACGTCCCAGTACAGTTTTTTTAATAAGAGATTTGCTTCGATTTCCGTGAGCCTAGATATCATTATTATGAATTTAGGTTTATGGATTTAGCCTAGATATCATTATTATGAATTTAGGTCTATGGATTATGAATTTAGGTTTATGAATTTAGGTTTATTCTCTGGATTTGAAGAACTCATGTATTTAAACAATACGTATATATATAACTGCAAAGCTATATCATACTATCTCCTATTAAAAACTATTACACTTACTTTAAAATTTTGCTTTTCATATATGCGCCCATATTACCATTATCTTCTACAATAAATATTTACTGTAGTACAATTTCTTGAGAATTTATGCGAAGTCTTGCGATTCGAATTCAGGCCTCTTTTACATACATTTACTACACGAACACGCGGAACGTTATGCAAAAACAAATATTTCATTTGAATTTAATCTACAAGATACTTAAGTGTCATTCGCTGAATGAAATACCGGATTAAATAGTTCAACTATTCAATGCAAATAAATACAAAACTATGGAGTGCAAGGGTCAATACAAATGACATAATCGAACGCTTACTGAGTCAAGGTCCACTGCGTATATCCGTTTAGGACATTTATAGGAATACTTTATAAAAATATTCAGTACAATAAATACGCCGATAAAAGTAACTGTTGTACAGTACATTTATTTGAACGCGGAGTGTAGATTTGGGTTCCGTAGTCATTTAGTATTGGGGTCGGTAATAAAATTACAGTAAAAATAATTTAAATATTATTATGTGTTTCTTCATACTGCGAGCATTAAACATTACGATAATATTAAAAAACTTGAATTATGATGATAACCGCATTAATTTGTTAACGTGAAGTTGACTAAACTAAACAAATCCTTTGAATTTATCAATATTTTCTTTACACTACTGGTTCTCGGTGAACACCTAAATATTTTATGTTTATAAATAAATATATCTTTTTTTTTCACTGTTTGAAGGCGCTGATTAAAATGTTTTATTAGTTATTAGATTTCATGTTATCTCCAAAAAAAAAAAACTAATTACAAGCAACTAAACAGTTTTGTCAGGAAAACGTATCAGATAGCCGGACAGTTACTCGCGCATGTACACTATTAATATGTAATTGGCATACTGAATAAATGATGTAACGTCACGCTTGTAACTTCCGAAGAGGCAAGCAGAGGAGTCTAGTACAATCCCACATTTCACGTTCAAATCCCTTTACGGAACAGTGAGCCTGTTGCCTTATACTGAGCACGTATCCGGACTTCGAGCCACCACTAGATAATACTAGATATATTGCCCCATCCGCGATTTGAACCTAGGAGGTATCGTTCGGCAATCGCGTTTGCAGCCAAGGCAATATGCAGTCGTACTGTACAAATGTTATCTTTAAGCTTTCCTCATATCTCAAACACTAACAATTTTAACAGGTTCGCTTACACTGAAATTAAAATTAACATTACTTAAAGTTTAGATAATTGCATTAGGTATATAAAATTAAGATAGTGTATGTTACTCTGAATATTAAAAAACAATATCAAGCGTATTATATAAATATATTTAATGTACTGTATGTAGATCATATCAATAAATCATTTCATAAAAGCATCAACATCGGCAGCATCAAACCGATACGATTAAAGTGTCTGATAAGATTTTAATAGTGATATAAATCTCAATATCCGATACAATTTCAGGTACAAAACAAAGCGTGATAAATGAAATAAAGATAATATTCCATTAACATCGTAGAGAACAAAATGAGGAAGCAAAAAGGCTTTGAAAGCATCAGCCGGCGCATCGGAGCCTCGTTTAGCTAGTTTATAGCGAATATAACGAAATTAACTAGGATTGGTTACAAGTTTTACAAATAATTAAATTCGTTCATCAATAAACGATTAATTAAATAAGTCAAATACGGTTAAAACAGTGATTGGTTGATGCATTAATATCTTAAAGCTTTTTGATCTTTCGACTTGTTATTTTTTATAATTCAAAAATTTCTCTTTTAATGATAAATAACGCAAAATAATTAAACTTTACAAGGTATAACTATCAAATACAAACACAAAGAAAAACTTTTAAATTTATGAATTTTAAAATGCAATATTCATTTTAATACTTCGCTTAAATAACTAAGGTCTAATGAGAACAATCGAGTCGGCCGGCGAGCAGAAATGGATCAATCAATTAAGCCCGATCAGGCGCGAGCGGTTGTTGATTGATGCATCAATACGTACATAAATCCATTAAAGCAATACGCGGCCGCTTGTTAATTGTGTATCTCTGCGCCTGTCAGCCGGACGTTCGATTGTATTCAGTTTTGATAGTCCCTTGTTCTATACTGTAAATAATTGAAATATGTATAAAAATAATCCAATTAATTTTATTAACATTGAATTTTGATAAACCTATTGCAAGAAAATCCTGTTAGCTGCAAGCATATATCAACAAATTGGTTGGACTTGGTCGGTTAAGTTTTAACTAATTTAATATAACACGAGACAGACATTACACTATGTACGGTTACCCAAAGGTATTACGTTAATTAGTATATGGGTTAGTTATTCTCCGAGTTCGCACCGTGCGTTACAAAAGTTTGTAACTATCGTCTTGGATAAATCCAATTCCAGCCTTTTCCATAATGTTCAAATAGTTTTAAATTAAGCAGTATAATACTGGGAGTGACTCGTTTACGTAACTTCAAGTCTGTAATCCTCGAAGAGGTAGGCAGAGGAATGTAGAATACTCCCATTTCCAGATTACAAACTACTACTACAAAATCTAAATTAGAAGACTTTCTAGTGTTCGACTCGGGAATCGAACCCGGGACGTCCCGAACGGCAGTCGCACGTGTAACCTACACGACCAACGAGGCAGTTTATTTTATTTCATATTATAGGGATGTAGGTTAATATGTATATAGAGACAATATTATCTATCTGTATAGCAATCCGTTCCCACGAATCCAGACGGCAATAAATAACGCAGATCCAATAATAGTGAGTACATTAAATCAAGTTCCGGTATCGCATCTGCCTTAGTTTATGCACCATCGATAGGCCATTTAAATCGGACGGTCTATCCTTGCAATAAATCCTCTATACGTAGTGTTTATATAGCTACTCGAATCTGGGACCAGTGGTTGGCGAACATCACTGAGCTCTGGGTCTTGGATTCCATTGACCATGGTATTATTGTAATTTGTCTGGGGTTGTAACATATAAAGCATATATATCTATATAAAAAATTATACGCATACATATATTTGCGGCTTATAAGCCGACTACACGCAGGTACCGTATTAGTCTCTACGGACATTACGATCAGAAGGCCGGTAGCTATGTGATCCCAAGATTAGTAATAATTATTAACGTGTTAAACAGTAAAAAATCCACAAAAGCACATATAGGTACATAAAATTACATATATTAATAAACTAAATTTATAATAATATTATTAAGTTAATTATATCCGGTGCCATACGCACGTACTTATCTATCTATATACATAGTTCGTGTTCATACTCGAAAATATTTATATGCACTAAAACGTCTGTCTAAACTTCGAGAAGATCATTTACAATATTCTAATTTGAAATTATTTTTTCCACTTACCAATGCAGTCGACTAAACTTCATAGACTTCAAACATAGCGAAATGTGCTGAGAATTATTTGCAACAGTAGATAAGTTATGAAAATTCAAACACGAAACTATGTTGAGCTCGTAATGTTAAACGATCATTCTGTATACAACTGATTTTCTGTTCACTTCACACCTTTCACAATAACTTGATTTCTACCTAAATTATTTATATAATAAAAATACAATTGCTTTATACATATAGTGAAACGATAAAGCGAGCATTGTATAGGGAAATTTAAAAAGGGAGCGCGATCTAAAATATTTAATATTCGTAAATGTAGAGTACACACTGACCCAGTAGTTACCTTACCGTGAGCAATAAATTAAACATTACCTAATGACAATGAATTATAAACCTGACCTTTACCTCCTGTTCGCCGTCTAGTAAACGTAGTAGTATAAATAAGAGCCTGTCGGTTTTTGCTTTTGAAATAATTCTTCAAAACAAACCTCTTTGACGTGTCAGTCACTTTGAAATGTAACGTTGATAAAACGGTACACCAACAACCAAAACTCTGGATAGCATATTCACTTTTAACACGCTAATAATAAGTATCTCTTCTGCGTGGCTTATAGTATTGGATAGCGAAAACTTACGTTGCCCGGGTACGGTTAATTGCATTTTGCGAAAGAGCGTTCGACTGTCATAATTAAAATGTCTATAATGCGCGAGATAACAGATGAATTGTCAAACGGTCATTACTGGCGAACTTGTGTCCCGGATGTGATCTTGATCAATATAAATGTTTTTTTGTGCCGGATAGACATTTTATTTTCAACTAAATGCTTGTTCAGTAATGTAGAGACATTTGTGTTGAGACATAAACGTAGGTGCGGCTACAGAGACATTGAATTCCAGCTGGACTTGTAGCGTGATAGAGCAATTTTATTATCTGCATATTTAATAGTGAAATTTGTCAGACATAATATGAAATACAAGTGACACTTATGACATTTTTACAGTAACTTGACAGTGTCATGGATAAGATGGACATTCACTTGAAAATACTTATTATGAAGACTCTTATATTGTACATAAATTTAGCATTTTGAACACTAGTCCTAAAGTATAGTAGAACTATACCTTTCACAAAGACAAGAAGAATGAAGTTAATCGTCAATTTAAGAGGAGTATTACATTAGTTTAAATCTTATGTTATGTTAGGTCGGAGTTGATTATTCAATGAAGCATAATTGTAGAGCTATTTTACTAAATGTAAAGAATTTCCACAAATCAGACATCACTTTAATTATGTACTGAAATGTAATAGAAACGTGAAATGTACTGAATGTACAAAAAAAATTGTTCTCTGAGGTGTGTGAAGTCTGACAACTCGCACTTGGCCAGCGTGGCAGACCATGGTCCTTAACCCTCTCATACTGACAGGAGCCCCATGTTCCAACAGAGGAACGATAGAAGGTTCGATATCGACTGCAAGCAAACACTCACTTCTATATTTATTAACTTATTAATACATATTCAAACGTAGCAAGCGCTTGTAATCCGCGAAGAGGTCGACAGAGGAGTTTTTTACAATCCCATGTTTCACCAATTACGTGCAGGATGACCTCGAAAAGTTGCGACGTTAACAATTTGTCTAAATGTTTATGTTCCAGTGTCAGTCCCAATTCCAAACTTCGTGTCACAACTTGAAATTTATTCTACAAAATCTAAGTACCCGAATCGACATCTGAACCCAGCATCTTTCGATCAACAGTCGCGCTTACAACCACTCAACTAACGGGGCAGTTAAAGCGTACTTATTTACACCAGCAGTGCAGTGTTTCAACTCCATCGGCGACGACCTCTTCTGACTGTTACTCTTCAAATAAAACACCCAGATTTACGAATAATAAGAAAGGTATTAACAATAAAAATACAAATATGTAAACTGTGGCATTAATTCTAATATTTAAAAATTATTGCAGTAAAGTTTGTAATATCCAAGCCTACAGAAGGATTAATTTACAATTGCGTGCTCAGCCGACTCTACCGGGAGTGCGTCAAGGAAGCATTATGTCACCGCTATTTACGAAGGACCTCAAGATCCGGATTTCGCTCAGGTACCGGTAAATTACATTATATGTATTTAGTTAATAAATATTGCATATATTGAAATAACAACAGCTGGCTTGGCATTAAGCATCACTATTGATAATACCAAAGGGCCAGTCTTCTTTCTTTGATTTTAATGATTTGTCCTTTCTATCAACATGAACTAACTCCCTGCGATCCAAATATATTTAATGTTACTTTATACAAGTACGTATAGATGCCAACAGAGCTATCAGTGTTCTTACATATTACTGGGTAAAGGTTTACTCCGCTTACTGGCTCACTCTTACTCCGTTTACTGACTCTAGGTCAAAGAAATGGTTTAGTAGCCATCTGGTAGACAGGTTAGGACAAGTTTTTTTAACATAACCTTAGAAGCGCGACACCCGTCCAAATTCTGAACGCGGTTAGCGTTATTTAATCAGCTTAGGGCCCCAATCGCTTCTGTATTACTATCGTACTCCATATAGAACTTTAACGTTTTACAGAACAAGCAGACGCATTGTAAACGCTTTAAACTACAATTAGCATTTAGTGCCAAGGAAATAAAGGGTATATTCCCGTCCAATAGGACGGAAAACTATTTTCATGGCCATTTCATTCAAACCGAAAGTAATTGCATAACGCCGTGATGACTAATAACAGAATCAGCCATGAGATATGTTATGACGAATATAAAAATCAACCTTCAGCAAATTGTGTCATTCTGAGTCGCTAATCTTGTTCTCATCACACAATAGGCTTGGTACAACACGGACAAAATGATTCTGTACGTGGCCTCTTTTTTGTGAGTTAATCTATGTACCTGATGTTGTGTCGTTATTAGATTAAATTTAGAAAATAAAGTTTATGATGTGTCTGTTCATGATGTGTATTTATTCACTCAAGATAAGTGAAGAAATGCTGCACTTAAGATAGGGAAACTACTTGTTATTTCTTCTTATACTTATGAAATTTCTGGGATGATAATAACAAGAACAGGAGATCAAGTGAGCAGGAATTTTTGTCCTTTACTATAATTAGGATGATTCTTCTACATTCGTAGTCGTTCACAGATAAAACAATAAATAATTCCACATTTTCTTTTCAAAATCATGGGAAACATGTGTTTTTTTTTCACTTTTTATATCGTTTTTAAATAAATTTTTGAGTGTTGAAGTTGTTTATTTATTTATTTGTTTATGATTATTTTTTATTATTGTTATTATTTTGACTTTTCCTTCCTCATCTTAAAAATATTTTTTTTATATTGATTGATTAAAGCCCATATTTCTGTCTACTAAGGGGTTTCGAATGCTATGGACGTAACTTGCAGGAGCAATGTAAAGGAAAATTTTATCTAGAAATAAACAGAACAGAAAATAATATCCGATAAATAAACCACCGAAGCTTTATGGTACGGAACCAAAATAATAAAATTACTTTACACCATTGTGTAATGAAGTGAGACACCGCGTCGCTTCCTGATCATCTCGGTGCAACTCAAGGTCGCACAATCACCGAGACAAACTTTGGCGTACCTCTAAATTGTATTGAGTATCGTTGTGTTTGTCTGTGCGTATATTATATTGTAAATGTGTGCGTGAATGTCATTGTTGTTAATAAAAGAAACGGTACGACAGCTTTTAAATTTGCTAATGCCTGTCACTTGGTTATTAAAATAGATTTATAAACATACCTATCCCTGAACAGCGAAATGAATAAAGAGCGTATTGTATTTGAAACGTTTCGGTGTAATTTAATTAAAGAAATGTATCTAAATCGATGCTGATGTCATTGGTTGGTGACAAATAATTTGAAAAATAAAAAAAAAGTTACCAAAAAGCATATATAAAGTGATTCGAAAGAAAGTGGTAGAAAATTTTTAAGAAACTCAGACAGCAAGACTTTAATTTAGCGCTTTGTTAAATAGTCATTATTTTACAAAGAGCATTTGGAACTCATTTAGCAATACATAAAATTGATATAGCGAATCAAAAATAAACCATTTCACAAATACGTCCAGCGGTCCTAACATTCCGATCAATAAAGCGCAAAATAAATATCATGTGCGAGATTTATTTCAATTACAACAAATGAGCGTGAAAAACAATTATAAAGCCATTGGCAGTACGTATCCGAAGCAGTAAACAACTGAGTAGGGCTGTGGTTGTTCGGTACTGCTAAATCACGCCGACGATCAAAACGATTGAGAAAATGTTTGATGAAGTTTTTTGGTATACCTACTGTTCTAGAAATTCCTCTACTAATATCTTCTAACGTTTCTGTCCATACTGATTTAAATTTATATATATGAAAAATAAAAAAAAACCGGTAAAACATAACCGGTGAATCGTGGGAGTGTTCTGCATTCCTC
>DWEI01005615.1:0-10681 GCA_018245875.1 Mysoria ambigua | reverse complement strand
GTTTACGTCCCACTATGTAATAGGTGGTGAGCCTATTGCCATGCATCGGGCACATATCCAGACTCCGAACCACTACTTACTAGAAAATTTAAATTAGAAAATTTTGTAGTGTTCGACCCGGGAATCGAACCCGGGACTTCCCGATCGGCAGTCGCACCTGCAACCAACACGACCAACGAGGCAGTCCAAACAAAATATGGATTTATAATATCGCGTACAATTGCAGCAGAACTTTATATTCACAGATAGTTCTTCACAAGAGTTCAGCGATCCTCTAAACATGTTTTTGATGCACGCTTGGTAACTGTCATCGATATATGAACACAGGGCGATGACGCGACGCGGGGGCGGCCGCGGCGCGAGATGGCGTGATCATCGACGACATGTAATTAGAGGAGCATTCTCTCTGTGCGACGTATTCATTTCGTTTTCACACGAACATCCGACGACATGACCCAAGAAACTTTGACGCAATGTCTACGTATATCAATCGCGTGCGAAATATTATATGATATCGACCCTTCTATCGTTCCACTGCTGCAACATGGGTGCCCACTCAGAACAGGAGGATTAAGGCCATAGTCTGCCACGCTGGCCAAGTGCGGGTTGGCAGACTTCACACGCCTTAGAGAACATTTTTTTGAGAACTCTAACTCGATGTTTTCCTTCATCGTTATTGCGTGTGATATTTAGACTTAATTCGCACATTTTTAAGAGGTGCGCGCTAGGATTTGAACCCGGTCTCCCGATCTGAGAGGTCAAACCACTACGCTTCCACTATTATAACAAAAATGTTATAACATCACATAACATCTACATTTCCGCAAGAGATATGTAGATCGAACAATGCAATATGTACACCCACTTTCCAGAAGTTATATTCTATGTACCTTTTACAAATAAAGACTACGAGCCACTACTGAGAATACTCTCAGGACGCGGGGATGAAACCCAAGACCTTGCGTTTAGCGATTGTGCTTGCAACCACTATAATGAAACCGTCAATCGAAAATTATATTAACGGTAATAACATGCAATACAACCAACGATGAGGAAAACAGTAATAAAATAACACATTTTTACTTTTAATATTCGATTCATAATAAAATTAACGGTTCACATTTTAAGTCGACCCTAATGGTTTACTAAGTAAAAATCTACCCGTCAAGAAACGCAAATTTTTTTTGGTGACACTGCTTTAATCAACACCTTTAAGAACTTGTTATTAGTACAGCGTAAAAAATTAATGACTACATTCTCAAGTTTTCATTATTCTATTGTATTACATTTTTCGAATTTAAAATAGGAACTCTTTATTACCCACTCGTATTTATGTTTTAGTTCATTCGACATATAATATCGACCAACTGGACATTTGGCGGCCTGACATAACATCTCAATCACAGATACATGAGATACATTACAATAAACACATCATAAGTACCTCGAGCGATATCTCGAGAATTTAAGTGACGTCACATGTAGACACGCATTAGTTTCGTGTTAATGAAACTCGATGAGATACGGAATGCTCGAGATAAACAGATCGGCAATATTTTTTAATGTTATAATTATTCACTTTGTATAACTTGCTAAGCTCGTTTGTTATAACATCGCTATAAAATTATACTACAATAACAGGCCATTGTTAAGTTTAAGAAGGACTATGATAATGCAGTTGGAAATACCACTATAAAAAAATTTAAAACATTATGGCGTAAACACACGCACAAATCGAATAGGTTACATATATAAAATATTTTCAATGCCTTTTAATTTTTTTCAACACATGATACAATCTTGAAAAAATATTGAACACATGATACAGTCTTGAAACGCATATTAAAATTTAATTTATGTTAAGCCATAATTACACAGGTATCAAAAATAAATCTTGAAATTCAGATTGACCTCCGTACTTATTAATTTATTAATCTACAATGTTATATGTCTTCATGGTAAGTAGGTAAATTAATAAAATATTAACTGCTAAAGAGTAATAAAAAACACAAAGCATGTTCGCATAACTTTTTTTAATCTTTTTTAACCAAATCGAGCTTATATAAACTGGATCGAAATAAAATTGTATGAATAAATGAAATTAACCTACAGTGAACACAGTGCTTTAAGCTTGGAAACTATCAAAATGTCACAGATATTTTGGTAAGTGCATAAAGATTTTTTAAAATATATAATGTTTTGATTCAGTTGACATATCTTGATAAATACGTATTGTTAAATTATAAGATTATTTGGGTATTATTTTAACGCCAGTACTAAATTACACCTTTCTTCAACAAATTTTATAGCAAGAATTTGATCATTGACCTAACTGCATGACGTACATGTAAATGAATGTTGGTAGTTTAATCTTTCATTCCTCATTTAAATATTAATTTATACTTTCTGTTCTGCACTATAAATATGTATAATAGTATAATGCTTTGCATACAATGTAAAGTTAATAATATTCGAAGACCTTAGCCCCATATACAATGCTGAAAGAAAGTTTTTAATTTTTACATACATAGAACTTCTACGTACCTATGATACATTTGTTATCTATGACAAGCTTAATAAATTTATATTTAAAATGTTAATAAGAAGAAAAAAACTTAATAAAAGAAGGTAACGTTACATCAAACAAAAATCTGTTCAATTGAAATAATTAAATTAAAATTATAAGCGTCTAGATATTTCTATATGTAATTAAATAAAAAGTCACAACGTATTCTTTGTGGCTTGGGATTTTACTCATTTCAAAAATAGCGCGCCGTTTGAATTTTCTGCTGACCAATGAAAGGAAGAATAGGGTTTGCTACAACCAATCACTGAGCTCGTATGTGGTGTGACTTCGGTGGGATGCGCCTGGCCAGCGCCCCAATATTTCATTTGTTCGTTATTATTAACTTAAAAACAATTTTTTGCAGAAATACTTATGTTTGCACACAACCTTCAATTATTATTACCTATTACGAGACAATGGATACAATATATTATATAGGTATGTGGTAGAATACTGATAAAATAAATTTAAAGCTCGCTTCCTCCGCATCGTACGATCGTGGCGTAATATAAATTCGCACAACGCTCCCCACTCTTCTCAAACCGTCAAATCTCGTTCTGTCGCGCGGACGTTGCGTACGGTGAAGAACTAATCAGTTCGCGTCATTTCGTAAGCCGGGCTTACATTACTAAAGTCAATTTCGTGACAAAGAATTCGGCGTGTGTGTTCAGTGATATTTAAAATTTATTAAATAACACGAGAAGATGTCTTTCAACACCGACATATCGACGAAACTGGAGAATAGCAGGTAACGTGTTAAATTTACCAATGGCCGATATTCTACTCTAGCCCATGTCCCTTGCGGCCCTGTACGCATTGTGCATCCGATAGATTTAGTTTTGTGACATAATGAATCATCTATAATACGTCAACCATTCCGTTACAAATAGTATAAATAGTATGATTTCTAATGCCGAATCCATCAGATCTGACGAAATCTCTTATTCCTTTCACATTGACATGATAGCATCATTTTCCAATGATGAACGCAACTCGGCGCCACCGACAGTATTTTAGAATGTTCGTATCGTCATCAATGAGGTTATCCTGGAATCTTTGTCATGCGCCGTGCACTATGACTCATTTGGTTTTAAATGGGCTAAATTGCAAAAACTTCACAACTATTTCACCTTATTTCATAAAAAGGCTATTGATACAGCTCAAAAATTGAAATGGAAAATATAGCGTTTCATAATTTATTGTAGTCAACAACTATGAAGTGACGTGTAAGCTTCTGGAAATCCAACGAGACATTTTAATCAATAACGAACGGTCGATGAAAAATAATAGATTTATAACATATCGTTAATATGATTTAAAGTTACACTCGTTGTAACACCCAAAGTTACACAATTTTGCATACTGAGCCAAATTAACCTTCACTGGTTAACATAACTGACTAATAAGATTGCATAATAGCTGTTTCATTCAGTGTAACGTGCCTGATGTTGTAAAAAATGTTCTTTACTTAGTTAATTTTCTTATTTGATACTGGGTCATCTAAGTTTTAAGGATGTAATCACACGTGATGATATAATAGTCGTATTCTAATAGCCCAAATATGTTTATCAAATTGTTCTTCATTCGAAAGTATAACAAAGTTTGGCACTAAATTAATAATTAACTTTATACTGTGCGAAGGTAGTTCCCTCCCGTTAAAAATAATTAATATATCCATTACTAATTCTGAATACCACCTGAGAAAATTAAAATTCTTGTAAGTAAAATATATTTGTAGGTTTTTGTGTCCTTGTCAATAAACAGGACGTAACGTAAATTCACGCCTGTAATCCCCAATGAGGTAGACAGGGGAATGCAAAACACTTCAATGTTTCACCGGTTATGTTTATGTCCCACTATAAAATAGGCGGTAAGCCTATTGCCATTCATCGGGCACATATGCAGACTCCGATCCACTACTAGAAATCTAATTTAGATTTTAGTCAATAAACAGGAAATTATAGAAACTATGTTTTTTTTACTGTAGTAAAAAATTCAGTCATAATTGATGACATTTATTGAAATGCTTATTGGTGAATGATTATTAAGGTATTTGAAGATATAACAGTATGCTAACAATAAAAGTTAAATTTTATGCTATTCTGACAAATAACAGCATGTGTTATACCTAAAGAGGTTGGTTGGAGGTCTAACATTTCACCAGCTACAATTATGTAAAGTTAGAGAAGAGTGTGTGAGCCTATTGTCAAACACCAGGCACAAATTCAGGCTGCAAGCTGCTACCAGAAATTCTAAGAATTTTAACAAATAATTACTATATACAAATACACCTAAAGTTGGTGAATATGTTACTATAGTACCTTTCACAACTAATACTCCATACTTTAGGAGATTATAATTTGCCTTTATGTTCAGGAGTTTTGTGATTAAGTGACTGTGCCACTTACTTAGGTACAACTTTAGGTTGACTTACTTGGTAAATAATTATTACTATACACTAACTTATATAAAATGTAAATGTAGATATATAAACTTGCTGAATTCAATAAGGAAAACCAACATAATTAAAGAGACCCATATCATATCAGGTAAAATTGATGATGTAGCGTAACTTAAATTTGCTTATTGTAAAAAGTAGATTGTATGAATGTACCATATACTTTTGACTGCCTTATTGGTTGTATTGATTGCAAAAGTGACTGCTGGACTGGAAAGCCCTGGGTTCAAACCCCGGGCTGGGCACTACAAAAATTTTCTAATTATCTTTTTACCGGTGAATCGTGGGAATGTTCTGCATTCCTCTGCCTACCCCTTCGGGGATTACAGGCGTGAAGTTACGTATCATATCTTTTTATAGAAATGGCTCAGCCTAAATATATGCCCAATGTACAGAAATATTCTCTTATTCCATAGTGGCATGGTAATGTAACTAGTGAAACATGGGAGTGTTTTACATTCCTCAGTATATCTCTTTAGGGATTACAGGTGTGATTATTTCTTTGTTACCTTATACCTTGCTTAACCCTAAATAGACAAATCTATTGTATGGTATTGTTGCAAATGTTCATTATTAACTGAATTCCAGTTTCCTTTTTTGTTATAGCTTATAAAAATTATACGGGTATAATATTAATAAACTATAACAAGTAAAAAAACTGTAACATCTTGAAGCAATGTGCCAGATGTATGGCAATAGCCTCACCACCTATTCCATAATAGGATGTAAATATGACAGCTGAAACATGGAAATGTACTAAATTATTCTGCCTACCTCTTGGTGATTATAAGTGTGAAGTTACATTATATTAACATCTTGAAGGAGTGTTAATGCAGCTAAGAGTTCCTAACCCATATCACTATCAAACTCTTAAATAAATTTTACTGGTAAATTTATTTTCATCCATATGAACATTATTAATAGATACATTTGGAAAGGGACTTATAAATGTAGTGAATGTATGGAGTACTTAAAATCTAATGTGTAACATTATTAATAAAGTTTTTTTGCCATTGTTACAGGAACACTCTGAGGAAAATTGCTCGCCATGATGATACAGAGTTCTCTAAACAAAGTATTCTCAATGACATGGAGAAATTTGTGAAGATGGTGAACACCATGGATGAGACTGTGCTTGTGCCCAGCCTTCTGATGAATGTGCCACAGGAAGGTGATGATGATCCATTCAGCCTATTTGCCATGCTCAATGATCTTAAGACTGAATTGCTGTGGGCTGGTGATGCTGAAGAGCAGGTCGAAAGAGGACGACGGGTGTCAGACTTAAGTGATACAGACAGTGATACATCTAGTGCTGCTGGAGACTCTGGAATAGAAGGAGAGGATGAGAGGGAGTCTGCTGCACGAGCTGCTGCAGCATGTCGTCGGCATTTGAGGGGACTGCGCCAGTCCCTACGTCATCTCACCGCTGCTGCTGTTCATCTTACAAGATCCTACCAAGAAGAGGTTGGGGCTCCAGTCTAGATTACTTACAAGTGATTACCCTGTGATTAAAGCCTGCTCTGCACGTGGTGTAAATATATATTTTAGGCAGCCCAAATTGTAAATATAGGTTAAAGGGCTGAACGTGTACGGGAATTGCATTAAGTTATGAGGTTACTATTTAATAAAGTTAAAATTTGCTCTGAATTTCTTAGTTTCATTTTATTTTCAATACTTGAATCAAAACAAGCAAACCTAATGTAAATTTATTATAATGTAAGTCACAGTTCATACTTAAGGGGAGATAATGATACCAGTAATGTGATAATATCAGTTGCATAACACTGATTCACTGATATGTAAACTACCAACAAAACAATGCAGTTCAGTCATTTAAATTTGCATAATTGATATAATTATTTAATGCAATCCAGAAGAACTACAGAACATAATTATATAAATCGATTTTTGCTGACATAATTTCACAAACATGACATTTTTAAAAACTTAAACAGTCAAAAATAGCACAAAGGGCAACTTGGACATTATATAGACTAGAAGAGAAACTTATAGTAATCATATTGCTGGTAAACTACACATGGCCTTTGACTACATATACACACCTATAGACTTACACCCAAACATAAAATGGATCATTTGAAACAAATGTTCGTTCTGAGCATTTTTATCATCAATAAGTAATTAAGAATACATTGATTAAAAAAAGTAATATTAAACTGAATATAAAACATGATGTTACGTTAGAAATTTGGACAATAATTTAAACAATGCACTAAATGTAATAAATAAATAAAAATAACATGTTCTACCAGTGAAACCAAAGGGGGTAAGTTCATTGTGTGTAACAGAAAATTCATATAAAATATTTAATCTTCATTCAATTGATTTATTAGATAATATTTAAATCAATGATTTGTTATTATTGTGTATATGTTGATAGTCTTTATAAAATCTTATCATATTTTGTTCATTAGATCTTCTTGCCGATCATATACTCTTTGCCTCTTCCACCTTCCTGGTGTAATTTTAGTGTGAACACATCATTACATGAACCTTGAGGACCTGGCTAACATAAGCTGTAGTTAAGGAATGAGGAACAGTGGCATGGTTGCCATCCGTGTACATGCTATATGCATCCTCGAATTTGTCTATCGGACTATAGACTGTAGGCTGCTAAGATTGGTTAATTCTAGTTTTCTTTCTATGGTTTTGTGTCAATGATAAAATAGGAATTGATTTCGTATTAAACGTTGCCTCCGAAGATTAACTCACCTTTATTTATTATTATTCATGACCTTTATATGGAATATAAACTGTTCATTTGGCATTTTTAAAATTTATTCTTACTGATAATAATTCTACTGTGCAGTAATATATATACATAAATAAATTAATGTTATCTATACAGGGTCGGATTCTAAAGGAATGAAGTGCTCTCAGGAAATAATTACGACGAGATTTCAATTATTTTAAATAAAACTTCACTATCTCCGGCACATCTAGATTATTCATGTCGATTTGGTATAGCCAAATTCTGGGATTTTGCATTAATCGAAATGGATGTAGTTATTCGACTATTTTAGCGCTCTTATCAAAGACCACATGATATTTAAGGACTTTTTGCACTTTATTTAACGATTAGGCTTATGGCTAGGCTGCATAGATAGAATCTGCCAAATTATGCATTGTTTTCTTGTTTAACAAACAGTTTATGAAACAAAGTTCAAAGATTTTATTGTTGCGTTCAATCAATTCACGCATATAAGCATTGTTCTACATACAATATATGTAAACATAAACACAAATATACTACTGCCTATACTGCTATTGGCAACGCGTCGTTTATATCTTTATTGTGTGTTTAGCTCATTTTACAACCTTGCTGCATTCGCATTACGTATTGATATTCATATATGTATTATCTCAGCGTCCGATAATTATTTATCTATAGAAAATAACGTAACACTAATCTTGCTTTTATTCACTTTGGCTTTTAATATTATTTACCATTGTAACTACAAGCAGTCGAGTAGGTACGTAATTTACAAAGCTAATTCTAGTTAGTAAGTCTATGGTTATCAAGTGAAAAACCATCCCATTTTCTTCGTTATTCATTTGGTCTTAAGTTGTATGTGTTAAATTTATGATTCACTTATAATAAATTAACATTTCATGCTGTGAGTGCTAAGTCAGTAATAGTTTACCTTGACAGCTAAGCCTGAATTAGTAGATTCGATTCCGTACCTATATACCTACTTCTGAGATGACTGATGAGACGAGTTTCTTTTCAGTCTTCGGGCGTAATATTATCTGTACAAATTTATTTATCGATGTAGTTTATCAGTGTATGTTTTAGAAGAAATCTATTTATATTTTTTAATCAGCTGTTTAGTTACAATAGTAGCAGGCCCTGACACGGGCATGTGAGTTATTATTATTATTATTATTAATATATGTTCACGTTAACTGCTTCAAGGGGTAGACAGAGAGCACTGAATGCTAAATAACTCTATCCTTACAGACCTGCCATACTTTTTTAACAATCGCTCACATGACTGTTTTCATACATGCATGCTGGTTTCGGTGAGTTCTCAATCACCTAAGTACATGGTTCATCGTTATATCCTTCCTTCCTATTATTGTATCGCCACGCCTGGTAGTTTAAGGGCTAGGTAGAGCTACATTTCTTAACTTTAATAAAATTTTATTATATTATTTTTTGTATATGTATACCTATGTATCTCGTGTAGGTGTTGTGTGAAAAATTCCAGATATCTACTCGCTTTGCCGATATACTATACAATATGCGCTACTAAAACACAACATAATAAAGTTCATATGGAGCCAGAATGGTTTTATCGATTCGTTTATTGATCAGACTGAAAGCATTTAGTGATTCTGAAGATTTCTCAATTGGTGCGACCTTGCATTTTTCATTGAGATCATACGACACCTAGCCGGCTCGTCCAATGACCACGCCGCGACGGACATATTGTACTCTTATGTCACATCATGACGTCACGGCCGTTATCGCACGGACAGACAGCGTCAAGCGTCCAATATGTGTCCTGGCAAAACGCTCGACAAGCGTCAATCTCAACCCCTGCAGTGACTGCCGCGTCAGTGCGTAAGGCGTACATGATATAACGATACCCCGTGTATAATGTGCATAGTAATGCGTAAACAGTCACGGTCGTGATGCTAATGATTGTCAAACGACAGAAAAAATACTTATTCTGTATGTGAATACATTACCAAGTATGTAGGTACTTGGACTTCAGTAATTTACATGCAAATTAAATACAAATCGACTATAGTTTGTGGAATTTACTTTAATTACCAATGTACACACATCCGAGTACATAGTATAGTACCTACTGAAAGGTAAATACGAAAGTTTATAGTCATTCAGTTGAAGGTAATGTTCAAATATATTTTGGAAAGTTACCGAACGCCGTTATATATTATTTATGTGTGAAACCGGAATATAGATTATAAAACATTAAAAATTTGTTTTTGTTAGTTATGATTTTTATTTACGATTTACGAAATAATTTAATTTATGAATTACGTAATTCTTCCGGAATCTAATAATTACTAATCAAAGTTATCCAAATTAGACATTAACTAAAAAATATACTGTTTTCAATTAAGAACAAATTCGAATGAATATAGGTATGATGAATTTCGTACAATAGTTTTGGCCGTTTATAAACATAGATACTTTGTTTTAAAATAAAAAAGCTATATAGCTTATCTATAGATAGTAATGAAAAGATAACAAGAATCGTGCCCAATCAAGATTTGATATTTTTACTTGTATGCTCGTTTTTATCTATATTACCATAAGTCAACTGGGACTTAATGTGCATTTTATTTTCGGTGATTATATTGTTATATCCAATACAATATTTCAATATTTTACATATTTTTTCAATTATTTTTATTATGTGGCAGTTATCGCCTGCACATATAACATCATTTGAAATTAATAACGACTTTCGCGTGTTTATAACATTTGTACAATAAGCACTTCTTATTAAAGTAACATTCTAATACTCTAAAATATATTTTAGAAATGCTCACCGTCACTATATATCAAGTTTATGTTCAAACTTAATATACAGCCATGTGCAAAAGTATTAGGCACCCCTATTTTTTCACATTATCTCAAAATCTTTAAATAATATTTTTAT
>DWEI01005614.1:0-10681 GCA_018245875.1 Mysoria ambigua | reverse complement strand
ATTGTGTTTTGTTACTACTTCAATATTATAAATAATAAATGATCCATGACCTTTATCATATAAAATTTATTGCTTTTGACTTTCGATGAGGTGACACCACCAACTTCCGCACCGGGTGCCACCCAACGTAGCTACGCCACTGGCTTAAAGAAACATATCTAAAAAACTTTAGGTTTACTTAAAAATATTTAATATGGTACAGTTATAACGTTGCAAATTATAATATCTAGGCCCTTTACTGAAGATAATAAAGAAAATTACTAAATTCAGTGTGGTAACTCTTCACATATATATGTAGGTATATATGTATATCGCTACGTAGTTTAATTCAACATAATTTCGCGTGCGGGCACATGCTATTTAAATAGTATTCTCTGGTGGATAGCATGCCAAATATGTAACTACAGGAATACCGAATGCAATAATATTTATGATGCATACTTGTAACTATCTCTATCATGTTACTATTTGTGACTTAATTAGCTTGTAACATGAATGCAGGTTAATTTAATAAAATCTAGCTTTTGTTTTAATATAGCATTTTGTTTTAATAGGCAATTTGGAAAATATTGTGCATCCATATTTTGAAGTGGATTCGTTACTCACTGTTAGAATTACTTATGTTATTTGTTAAATTCCATTAATCTGCGATAATCTTTATTGAACCAATACTAGTATCACCGATTTTGTGCCGGTCAAATTGTTTTCTAATTAATATTTTTTCATACTACATTATTACATGTCAAATTATGTTCATTAATATAAAATCGTAGGAAATACATACGTAATAAGTCCATTGTATTAGTAGTAATAGTACAGAGAAGTCTTATTCCGTAAATGTCATTACACAGATTAGATATCAATCAGAGCAACTTGAAAAGAGACTCACCTATCAACTTTTATTTCAGAATACAACATTAAATATCTGTCCAGTGTACATTGTGGTCAATTGTCGCTGGGATACTGAGCTGTGTGTACATTAATTAATGTTAAATTCACGTATGACGTTCAAATTACATCTCCCAGCTCCCACACGCATTTGCCGCTCGAACTGATCCTGATACGCGACACTGACCCTTGTCGCGCGAGAAAATTGAAGTTGAACTTCGCGGTTCAATGGTTTTGTTACTGACGAATCTTGTTTATTCTCTTCTTGCAATAGGTACATAAGTTTATAGGAACATTCTAGTTCATCTCAACGAACACATGATTGTTTTGAAATTCAACACCATTTCGTTGGAAAGTAACAGAGTTATTAAAATATTTGAATATGTAATGGTTTAACAGTAGGTATCTTGTAAACTTAATGTATTTCACGATCATGTAACGTAACATCCGAAGAGGTAGGCAGACGAATGTAGTATACTCACACGTTTAAACCCTGTTACATTTACCTCCTAATATGGACTACTTAGGTATTGAGCCTGTTTCTATACACCAGGCACATTTGTTCCTAGTCTACAAGTAACTTGCTTTGTTGTTTTCTAAACAAATCCCTCCTGCATTAGCGACTTGTAATTATCTCCGCGATTCTTTTAACTGTAGCTTTAAACCATAATATTTTTCAGTTTCAGCTATTTGTTTAATATTCAAGAATTCACAAATGCAAACACGTTTTAATATTTTACCAGTTTATTACTTAGAAATCTAGACATAGAAAATTAGACACATAACGTTGATATATGAATTTTTAGACATCTAGGAGATGAAATTTTTTATTTCCAATTACTCGACCTTCCAAAGTTGAGGTACATTTATACTGGATTTATGGCTTATTGAATTGTTCGTAAACTTGTCCGACGACAAGTCGCGCGCACACAGTTTACCGATCTTTACGTCGTCACGATATCTAAAGTTCCTCAACAATCGCCTTCGCATTGTTCTCTGTTGTAATCATCGAAATGCTCCTTGCAGTATTTTGGTACTCCCTTCTTTGGTAAGCTTTTGGCCTGTAAATATGTAGTTGAAACATCAAAAACGTTCAAATCATTCATTAATTTTAAATTAAAAAAGTACAATTTATAATATTGTATGTTAAACAAATACCACTGCTCTCATTATTTTGTACCAAGTGCAACCAGTATATTCATTATTCATATCCTGCTCTCATATTTTATATAATTTTAACTAATTATTTTAAAGATGTAATATAAAATACATTTACACTAATACTTGTTATCACGATAACTAGATACAAGATCGTATGTATATGTAGATCCTAGCAGAGTTTCTGCGGTCTACTGATCCCACTGATAGAGCGAATACAGCAATGCACACATCAGCCACACGCTTACATGTTTAGAATTCATCACCCAGAGCGTGTCAAAAGTTTTAATACATGACAAAAATCTAAGGGCTCGATAAAGTACATCCAAGTCCGTGTACCTTATAACATGAGGTAATTAGATTGGTTCTTACATTAGGGTCATATTTTTCGACAGCGACACCATCGACCAGGTGGTAGCGCTCTCTCCACCTGAAGCCATACATTCTACCACCCTCACATATTCCTTCACAAGGACTCCACTCCAGCCATTGCGATAGCGGGCAGTATGCATTCGAACCCGGGTCAGTTATTAGAGGGCTCTCGCTGCGAAAGTAACGGTTAAAGTTCTAGTGCGAGTATTTTGTACACTGATTTTATTATTTTGAAATTTGAACGAATGATCGAAATGGTACATGATTAGGTATTATAAAACTTTTTTTGTTCCGGTTAAATGTCCAATATGAGGCACTGTTATGGAACGCGTTCACGAGAAATAAAAAAATATAATACCTCCAACCTTAGTACTGTTATTAACAAAAATAATATTTTAATTAGTCATTTTTTCAATTAGTAAAACAATGACAAACATTTCGATAATTTACACCATTTTTGGAATGACATAACGTAATAGATGGGCGGTAACAGAGTCCTGTAAATAGTGCACGATTCTAATTCTTGTAAGCAATTGTTATCCGATTTTTTTACATTACAATGGTACAAATGAAGTGATCAGCGCTGATGGTGATCGAGAATAAGAGGAAGCCTCACCCCCGGCGTTCGCCGCTAGCTAGATCTGTGTTTTGGTACCTGGAGGGCTCATTGGGCTCGGACAGACCGTTCCCCGAAGGCACTTCCGTGGTGGTGGTTTGGCTTTCCTCTGTTGTAGTAGTCTCGTCTGAATCTGACAAATATGTGATGTCTTGAATGTTTTCGAGAAATTTCTAATAGGATATATTCCCACTATAAACTAATGTTATTTTAATTCTGCCAATTAAGCGGCGTACCTCTGTAGGTACTCTGTAGGACTATTTAGGACTCTGTAGGACTGTTTGTACACGAGTAAAAATCTTAGATTCCTAGATTCATATTCACTGCATTCAGGTAATTTTCACAAAACATTCTTTACAAAGCTAAACAATCCTTGGATATTATTATGTGTATTGGGAAATCTTGTATCAGTACGTATCAACCTTGTATTTTTACACCTTTGTCAAGAGTCAAGCCTCGCACCGATTTTAATAGTATTTACAGCTTTATTAACAAAATTTCTCAAATGAGATAAAATAAACGGACAGGCAAACAGAGTTGCGGCCTTTTTAATATGATATTAAACATATCGTATCGAAAGGAATCGATTAAAATATTTTTTACTTATTTTTCTAATAGTTAAGAATAAGATTTGATACATACCAGTGGTTTCTTCTTCATCTTCGCACTCCTTCTCATATGTCCTAATCAATTTCACGTTTAGCTTACCGAAGGGATGCATATCCTTCATATCGGTTTCGTAGAATGGCGAGTTTTTATCGTATGAGCTCATATCCACTCTAGACACAGCACCTTGGGGGTAAGTTACGATGTTTGGCGACTACAATAAAATTATCGTACTTGTTAACCTTTCTGCGTGGCATCTTGTTTACGACGAAAATTTTTTTCGCATTTCTTATTTATTGTATTGGTCTGTTTAAAAGATTCAAGTTACATTTACCTTCGGTTACTAAATAGCACCCTGTACCTATAAATGTTTACCATACATACCACACACACCATACATAAATGTTTCCCAGCTCATACCTCATATGACACGCCGCTGTCGGTGCCCGCGTCCCAGGGATACAGTCGCAACTCTCTTTCCGACAACCAAGCGTCTCCCTGGCAAAGTTCGAACCTCGTGACGCCCAGGAACCAGTCGGGTGACGGATGCAGCGCCACCGCGACCGTCAAGAGATGGTTCGTTTGATCTGCTCTGAAGAACGCGTACGTGGGGTTGTTCATCTTCGGATATTTGTGCCCTTTGCCTTTGATCAACGTGCGGACTCCGTTGCCGATCTAAAGAACACTATTTTTTATACACAAATGACAGTTTTAATTTTACCTATTCGAGTTTACTTTCATTTCGGAAATTTTATACGGTTAACAGTTACAAATAACAATTTTAATTTTACCTATTCGAATTCATTTTCATTTTGGAAATTTTGTACGATAGTATTAGAAAATTCTCATCCTTTTTATTAGGTTATTAAGAATCTTCATGAACGGAAAATGTTTTTTGAATTTTTTATATAAGTCCTTCAAGGAACCCTTCTCACTACTGAAATTGACTCATATCGATACTTACATTTTCACGAATTTCAGATTCCAATTTGCTTGAATTAGCGTGCTCAACTAAATCCTTGAACCCATCCGTGACTAAGCTACCGGGCATCCACAACACGTAGTTGATGTCATGGGACGCGCCGACTAAATCACTATAGTAAGGCACCCAATCATTCTCTGGATAGAGACGTGGATGGGTGTTACGTGACCATATTCCAGTAAACGTTACCTACAAAATAATGAGAAAACATTGTCTATTTTACCAGTATTCACGTTAATCATGAACACAAATATATTTTTTTACAAATATATTTTTCTACGAGGTATCAAAAAAATTAATATAAACTTAAAAATAATGATTTATTTTTAAATTTGCTTTTCAATATCTCTAGCAATTGTATTTGGTAATATTCGAGACATTTGCCTGACAAAACAAATATGAAACTAAACTTATTCCCCAACAAATACCTCATACTTAGCCTCATCGCAGATTTGACAGGCAAGATTCAGCTGCGGACTGACGTCATCAGGTTGAGTCATATCTTCGCATAACCGCTGTGTCAACGGCGCGCCATCCTCAAACCATACTTCTTCATTTTCCGCTACCATTGCACGTAATAAAACACAACCATTACCAGATTCGGGAGCTTGCCAATATACCTACAACATACATTAACTTTTAGGAAATCCTTCTATCAAGTCGGTTTTGTCGGCAGACAATTTCTAATACCTCTACAAATGATTTGGCCGAAGCCATGGCTTGCTCCACTGAATGCAGACAGCGGTCGCTAAACTTGGCTGTTAAGGTATTCTGCGGTCTCAGTTCTCCAGGATACAAAGAAATCAATCTTCTCGGATTTCTCGGATCGACCTTCGAGTCTCCCTCGGCGGATATCATAAAACTCGTGAAAAGTGAATCTTCGTCTGTTGCTAATATTAGAACTGAAGCAAAACAATGTAATTGTTTTTACACTTTTCACAATAGATACACGAATCTCGTATGTTAGTTTTAAGCTATCTAACTGTCCAAATTCGAATATAAACGTATGCGTTTTGCTATTAATTTATAAGGAATGATTTATTTAAAAAGTAATTCCTAAGAAGGTTGGAAGAGGCGTATAATACACTCCTACATTTCACCAGTTAAGTTTACGTTCGAGCATAGGGTAGGTGGTGATCTTGTAATCACACACCGGGCACAAATACAGAGTTTAAACTACTACTAAGAATTTCAAGTTACAATAACCATATAGTACCCGAACCGGGGATTAAACCCAGGACCTCTTGATCAACAGTCGCGGTTACTATCACTCGTCTAACGAGACAGTCGAAACTAAAAAATCAAGAAAGACACAAAATTGACGATCGCTTTGTTGATCATGTTGGTTGCAAGTGAAACTGTCGGTCGGTCACGAGTTTATTTCCCGGGTCGGACTCTATTAAATATTTCTAATTTCGATTTTGTAGTACTGGTTCGGAGTCTGGATATATACCTGGTGTATGGCAATAGGCTATTCTATAGTGGAATGTAAAAGTAACTAGTGAAACGTGGGGATTACAGGCGTGAAGTTACTTTTTTTTAAACAAAATTCCTAAAGAAATAATATAAATAGCCCTAACAATGTTTGAATAGAGTCTTAATCACTATCATATAAAATTGGGACAATCTGAGTATAGAGGGAAAGGGAACTCACCTGTGTAAAGTTGTTCAGGTATGTACGTGTTCTCAGCGCCAACAACCGTTAATTTAAACCGGCCATCAGAGGGCGATGATTGCATTGTGGATCCATAAGGTCTTCTGTCACAGCGAAAACTTAAAACGTCGTATATGAGTAGTAAAAAAAGAATAACGCCTCTAATCATGTTTCAATACTGAATGTAAAATTACACAGCTGCTCTGAGTAATAAAAATGTATTTTAAATGGCTGAATAATATTTAAAGTAACACTTCGAGAAAAACAAATGTTAAATAACATGTACCTCCAGTAGATGTGTTAACTGTGAGAGCTCTAGAAAGAATAAACCGAGAAAACATTTGGTCACGAGAATGTAAGATGTATCAAATATCGGATTAAGGATCGCATTTCTGTTATAATTGGCTAGTCCAGAGACTTGACCTAATATCTCAGGAAAATGCAATGTATACTTCCATAACCAATTGGTCTTAGTTAAGAACTAAATATCACATAGCACGTTATCACATGACATTGAGAAACTGGGTTTCATCAGCGCTAATCTACTCGTATATTCAGGTAGACGTTATTTGCGTTAACTTAGCAGTAAAATAATGGAAAGTTTTGTAAACTTAAATCGTTATAAACAAAGTAGAACTTCATAAGTCTAACCAAATACTTAATTTTTCAACTAGTTATGCTAATTTTAACCACTTTTAATTTAGGTACAAAATGTGAAAATAGACAGTTTCACCATCAAATATTAATAATTTATATTTAGAGGGAAGTTGTAACTTACTTCTAAAACTTCCCTCTAAATATAAATTAATTAATTCCCTCTAAATATAATTATAGTCAAAATAACTATGAAATGTTATTTTTGTTCCAAAATATTGTTTTTCCAGAGATATGAATGAATAATGGACTATATTCCTAAGCAATTTTAAATGTTGTATAATTTTAGAAATTGAGACCATTTGCAAATTATAAAATTTGCTTATTGTTAGTCCATGGTAGTATTTAAAGTGATTATTACTTTTAACTCATGACTCAACTTATCAACGGATTCCGCTATGTGTTAAAGTAATTAACAATTAGTATAAACATTTAGATAATAAGCAACTATTTATTTTTATTTATTTATTTATTTGTTTACAAAACAAAACAAAACAAAACTTTTGTAATAGTTTTTGAGGGTTTGGTGACGGCATTTCGCAGATATCGGGACGGGACTACTATAAAAAATATTATATTAGTATTAATATTAAAACCTTATGTATGAAACCAAATTTTAATATTTTAAATTATTGTACACTTTAATTATTAGAACCAGAATTGAGTGGCAACACAAGAATCTCATCAGTCAGTTATTTTCATATGTCAAATTATTGTTATGTGAATAAAAAATCGCTTGGTATTCTGTTTATAGAACAGGACTAAATTATTCTGTGGCCGCGTTCGTGTCAAGGAAGTGATTGTCAAATGGTGAATAAATGTCTGCAAAGCCAATAAAAATGCCATCGGCAACGAAGGATTCGACTATATTGAAGATCGCCGTGGAAATGCTAAATGCGCCAGACAAAGTGCCACAATTAATTGAATTCGACCAAAGTCAGCCCTTATCTAGCTACATACAATTACTGTGCAAGCAGTGGGGTCTGCCCGACCCAGATAATTATGCTTTGCAGTTCTCCGAAAGCAACAATCAGAATTACATTACGGAAAAAAATCGAAATGAAATAAAAAATGGATCGGTATTGCGCCTGGAACAGTCGCCAGCGAAAACAGTACAGGACATCCTCTCCAAAATCAATAATGGCTCAGAGCAAGAACAATCAGACGCTCTATGTAAGCTGTCCACAGTGAGCAGTGATTTGACATTTGCTTTAGAGTTTATAAATAAAAAAGGATTGTCACTTATAATAAACAACATCGAATCTGGCAGGTTCAAGGGCAACTCGCTCAAGTATGCATTAATGACTTTCGTAGAACTAATGGACCATGGTATTATATCTTGGGATATCCTGGAGAACCAATTTATAAACAGAGTTGCCAGTTTTGTGAGCAATCAATCAAACTCACAGGATCCAAAAGTAATTCAGTCGTGTTTATCGATTCTCGAAAATATTGTACTGAATAGTTCAGGAAAAAATTCTCATGTGGAAAAAGAAATTACTATACCAAGCTTGATTTCACATTTGCAAAAACCATATCAGGATAGTATTATCCAGCAGAATGCAATAGCATTGATAAATGCTATATTTTCAAAAGCAGATATGACTAAAAGGAAAACGATTGCTGCAACTTTATCTTCTAAACAAGTACGTAATGTTATTTATGAAAATCTGATTAGTCCCAGGGAAGCACCAGGTACAGAACTTGATCACCAACTTTATGTGCTACAGACACTTACCTTAGGGCTTCTAGAACCCAGAATGAGACAAAGAGCTGATACTCAAGAACAAGAATCACAAGAGAAAATCAAGGAGCTGAGAAAAATTGCATTTGAAAATGACAACAATTGTAACATTGAGGTGACAACGAGAAGACAAATGGGAAGCTTCTCGAAGGACTTCAAGAAACTTGGCTTCATGTTTGAGATAGATCCTATAAAAGATTTTAATGAGGTTCCACCAGGAGTGTTAGCCTTAGATTGTATGTTGTATTTTGCAAGGAACTATCCCGAGGATTATGCAAAAATAGTTTTGGAGAACAGCTGCAGGGCTGATGAACATGAGTGTCCATTTGGAAAGACCAGTGTTGAATTGGTCAAACAGTTGTGTGACATACTACACATTGGGGAACCACCAAGTGAACAAGGAGTAAAATATCACCCTCTTTTCTTTACACATGATCACCCCTTTGAGGAATTGTTTTGTATTTGCATTGTTTTACTAAACAAGACTTGGAAGGAAATGAGGGCAACCACTGAAGACTTTGTCAAAGTTTCCAGTGTTGTGAGAGAACAGATAAGCAGAGGGCTATCTGCGTTCCCTAAAGGCTTTGATAAATTTAGACAGAAAATTAATCAATTAACTTACACAGAGATAACACAGATTTGGCAACAGGAGAGAACAAACAGAGAAGTGTGGGAGTCACGAGCAACACCGATCATAGAATTGAAGGAGAAAATCACCCCCGAGATTATAGATTTAATTCAGCAGCAAAGATTAGGTGTCTTGGTTGGCGGTACAAGGTTTAAGAAATATTCATCGAGGGGTCAGTGGATAAAAGACAAATTTTGGTTTGTGCGTCTGTCACCTAACCATAAGATTTTGCATTATGGCGAGTGTGATGAGAAAAGCACACCCAGTTTAGAGGAACTCACCACTAAATTAGCAGTCGCTGATATCAAATGTGTGGTTGTGGGCAAAGAGTGTCCACACATGAAAGACTTGAGAGGGCGAAAGATTAATCCACACCTGGCGTTTTCTTTATTTTTAAAATCCCTAGAGGTACCTTCCCTAGACTTTGTGGCTCCAGATGAACAAATATTTGACTACTGGACAGATGGGATCAATGCTTTATTAAAGGAGAAGATGTGCAGCAAGTCTTTTGAGAATGATTTGGAAACGTTGTTATCCATGGATATTAAAGTGAGGCTTTTGGATGCCGAGGGCATCGACATACCAAAGGATCCTCCACAAATACCCCCAGAGCCTGAAGACTATGACTTTTATTATGATAATAATTGATGAAAGTTGTAACTAGTGCAATATATTCTCTATATATTTTGACTTGTATATAATATCAACTTTGAAATATTATCTACATTGTAACAAGTAGAATAAGATATTTACATGCAGTATTGCTTACTTATTGAAGCTTTGTAATTGTTATTTCAACGTATTCCCTTCATACACTCTTATTTAGTATAGGCAAGTTTACATGTGTACAAGTATTTTTGGACTGTATTTCATTCCATGATTTCTCTATTTTATAGTCAATGATATATGATGTGACTGATTTTTGTATGTGCAGTAAACATATGGTGTAATATTTGTTCTCATATTGAACATATGGTATTGATTATAGAGTATGTATCAAGCTGTGCTCTAGAGTATGTATCAAGCAAACTAAGATGCAAAACAAACACTCAAATTCAGCTGTTTTTATTAATAATAACCTTTCATTATAATATTACATTTAAAATATAAACAATCATGTCAAAAGGATTTGGTTACAAAGCTGTTTGTGCAATTTAGGATACTCAAAATCTTAGAAAACACAAGTACACGTTTGTTTGAACTGAACATATTATAATTAACACTTAATCTGTATTCATCATGTAAGATTATATTAATTATTTTATCATTAATAATACTAAATTTAAACGACAAGGTAATCCAGTTTTCACTTTATTATATTAATCGAATATTAAATTTCCAATTATTATATTAAGCATCTGCGGCCATATTCCAATATA
>DWEI01005613.1:0-10683 GCA_018245875.1 Mysoria ambigua | reverse complement strand
TTCCACGGACAATTAGAATTTTGCTATAACACATAAATGATATAAAGTCTCAAATTATAAGCAAATTATAAGCAATATATTAGCAATGAATTATCATGCTTTTGCTCAACCATGCTTTGGAAAACCTTTCTGATAAAACCTCATGAGTCTATTGAGTTCAGCCACATATGTGTACCTCGATGGCCACTTACTGAGTTGTTAAAATAGAATTATAACTGTTAGAATTTATAAGTATCATTACAAGTATACGAGACGAATTATAAGCATTATGTATTTTTTATTGTTACAGCAAAAACCGTATGGCAATCGATATGCCCGAAGACACCCTATCACAGCTATCGATAAACTTCTCCAAGTTGGAAAAACTCAACATATCCGTCTGCGACTACGAGTGGCGGGACCTGCTCGCACTGTCTCACCTCTGGCCGAAAATAAACGAACTCATTGCGGCATATAACAGAATAAAAAAAATTACACCTCCCGAAGTCACCCTCCGCACGCTGACGATTCTGAGGCTCGACGGCAACCCTGTAAGCTCCTGGTACGAAGTCATGAATCTCGGCAGACTAAAGAGTTTGAAGGTGTTGAGTTTGAACGACTGCTCCATCGAGCAGATCAGATTTAACGACGAACCTTGCAACAGTAAAGTGGACCTGTTTGAAAAGTTGGAGGTGTTGTTCTTGAACAGAAATAGCATTAACGATGTGAGTGATAACCCTATTTTTTTTCCGTTTTATTCAAAATAGTTGCAGGTTCATTATCATCAGCACCGGTTTTAGTCACACTGCTATATCACTGAGTCCACTGCTGGGAATGGGGCTGCTCAAATGAGATTCCTGCTCGTAATCTCCAGTCTGGGCGTGTGGGTTCCTTAATAAGTACTATCTTAATAAGTACTAGTCTTACTCATAAATTGTGACAAAACTGTGTATGTGGTAAAAATTTGCTAATGATTATCAATTATTCTATCATATGATATGTTAAGTATGTTATCAAAGGGCTTAAAAATTACTACTTAATAATAATAGGCGTTTATATATCATATTCCTAATTGAGGGTGTATTCTAGGCATATAAGAAAAATTGAGTAGGAAATCCTTCTCACATTAAGACTTCGGCAAAGTGACGTTTTAACATCTATGAAATTTGCCAACTCACATTAACTAGAGGTAGACTTTTCTTGTTAACGAAAGTTTTTCTACCTATCACATAACTGAACAATGAAATTTGTGTCCTCATTACAGTGGAGATCGGTCAGCGAGCTGGACAAGCTGAAGAGTCTAAGGAAACTGTACTTCCTAAAGAACCCAGTACAAAACAACGAAGACTACGACACCGGATCACAGCTCATCATCGCCAAAATTGGAACCTTACAAGTAACGATCGCAGTATTTGCTATGCTATACTACTGTTATTTTTCTATTTAACTCTTGCACTTTGCCAGCCCAAAATGAATGGGTAATGAACATTAAATCAATGCTTCACTTGCCAAATCGATAAACTCAATTTGCTATATATTATTAAAATATAATCAAGTGCTATGATAATTGCTTAGGTGGATGACGCTAATGATACTTCTAACAGTACATTTGAGTATTTTTCCCAACCAGGAGTTAAACGGCTCCATCATAACACGCGAGCTGCGCAGAGGCGCCGAGTATGACTACATGAAACGATACGGGGCCGAGTGGAAGATGGCCCAGTGCGATCCATTAAAGAAGACGGCATTTGACGTGGAGCATTGTCGGTTTCAGGAGCTCATTGACAGTGAGTATCCATTATTGAGGTTTATCCGTCAAACAAACTATCAAGAATGCAGTGAACTCTTCTGACTTTCTCTAAAACCTGCGGGACATTCAGCCAGAATAATAAATAATCTATTGTCACCATTGTTCATTCCTCCAGAGTGATCTATCCAAAAGATGATCGTCAGGTCTGTGTGGATAGAGATATTTAGCACTGCCTACCTAGTGAGGGACCTGATTTGTTGACATATTGCGAAACAATGACTGAAAAGTTAAATGTTATATGTATTTGAAAACACGGTTTTGTTACCATAACCGTGTCTATGTTTTGGGACTTTTGATTCAGTGATTTCGTTAATTCTTTTTACCGTTCTGCGTTGCCTGTTGCTTGTTTTCACCTGAAGCTGCGAACCCAATGCCCATACTTTACTTTAAAATATTAGGTCTTTCGTTATTAGCCTCGTTGACTGCCGCTTTGGTCGTGTTGGTTGCAAGTGCGACTGTCGATCAGGAAGTCCCGGGTTCGATTTCCGGGTCGAACACTACAAAATTTTCTAATTCAGGTTTTCTAACAGCGGTTCGGAGTCTGGAGATGTGCCCGATGCATGGCAATAGACTCGCCACCTATTCCATAGTGAGACGTAAACGTAACTGGTGATTCGTGGAAATGCTCTGCATTGCTCTGCCTACCCCTTCGGGGATTACAGGGGTGAAGTTACTGAGTTTTTAGCAATATTTATAATGACGCAAAAATTACTAAGATCGGTCGACTGACTCATTGTATGTGAGGCATATAGAACAAGAGTTTACTTACATTATGAGATTAATATAAAATTTATTACCATTTTCAGAGTATGGCATCCCAGACGACAGCTTGTTAGTGAAGCAACCAAAAATAATGACGCTTACATCTCAACTATTAGAAATTACACTGCGAGATGAAAACGGGAAGGTACTCAAAAAGAAATTCCCCTCTACGATGGCAGTACAAAAACTGGTAACACTTGCGCAAAGATTATTCTCGAGATCGGGCCACAGTGGCACACCGACACTTCATTTACTCGACGAGCAAATGAATGGAGCTGAAATAACGTTGGACAATACGATGAAAGATCTGGCGTACTTTTCCATCAAGAACGGCGACACCATACTCGTGAGATTTAGATAAATGTGCAATTTTAACCTATATAGACGGCAACCCTTATAAAAATTACCGTTATATTAATTGGCATGTTATTCAATTTCATATTTTATGTATAATTTAACAAGCTAGCTTTGTAAATAAATTAATATTCACGATTGAATTATATCTGTATTGCGGATTTTATTTTGTGAAATAAATGTCCAGTATGTATTTTTATTTTGTAGTTTTTTTACCTGTTTAAAAATATTTAGAATTATTCAGTAATTCAGACAGTGTTGTTACTATTAATAAAATGGCAACAAATTTATATTAATTTGTCTTAAACCTAACGTCTTATTTAAACCTGTACAGGAAAAGGATTTAAAGTGTGTTACATATAAACCCATACTAGCAGAACGGCCTACAATCAGTTTAATATAAGAGGTTAGCCATGAAAAATTACGAACCAAAAACAAAATTTAAACGTAACTTCAAGCCTGTTACCCCAGAAGCGATTGCAAAAAGTGCAGAACAGTCTCACGTTGCACCAGTTACGTTTTCGTCTAAATTATAAAACTAAAATAAGTAATATAAAAAAGACACAAATATGCATATTAAAAGCTACAAGCGATATGAACAATACGAACGCATAATTTGAAGTGATATTGAATTATTTATAAAATGACGAAACGTTATTCCATTCATACTACCACCTGTGACCTCTTGCATTTAATATACTTGTTACACTTATATTACTTATTGTTACTTACAATATGTTACACTTATAACCTTGGGTTGAATCTTCGATATGCTAATAATTACAAAAACGGTTAGCACTAAATGATATAATTAATTTTTGAAGAATTTTAATTAGATGCCTTTTACATTTCATTTACAGAAAACAATGGATACAATCGAGAAGTAATTATTTGTGATTAATAAAAATGACGTAGGTACTTTAAGTGAAATGTAGACAACATATGTTAAAGTTAAAGCATTATAAACGCAGATACGTAAATATAAAATTTTTCAATAACACTGGCCATATTTATCTTAATCGCCATTGGTAACCGTTGTGTCAACAAAAAAATAATATTTACGAATGGCGGTGGGCGACAAATTCAAAGTTGTTCATGGAATGTGTTTTGTAAAATTGTCTCTCTTTAGTGAGTTTAGTCACAAAAGTGGTAAAAAGTGATGGGTAATTGTTGGGTTTTTCGGCGTAATCGCATACGGAGACACATAGTTTTAATAATGATTGGTTTGGACAACGCCGGGAAGACAAAAACTGTGAACAATTTAGCTGGTGAAAAGGATGACAAAGTTCTACCCACTGTTGGGTTTAAAGCTGTGAATTTAATTCACAAGGATACGCCTGTGACTATTTATGATTTGGGAGGCGGGCCCCAGTTCCGTGCTATCTGGTCTCAATATTACAGCGAGGTGCATGGAATTATCTTCGTCATAGATTCAAGCGATTTTTCTCGCTTGGAGGAGTGTAAAGCGGTGTTAGAGGAGGTCTTATCGCATAACAAAATATCAGGTAACGCAATAATGTATGGGAATCGATTTGTTTATCAGCGTAAACGTACATAAAAAATTAATTAAATCGTCGTCTTGTGCCTAAGCTCCACTTCAAACCATGTTTTTATTTTAATTTGATATTCATAAGCGCGAATAATAGATGGTATTCTACAATAAAGGCAGTTATGTATATATTTATGTTGGTACTGCTATTAAAAAGAAACATTTGGCAATCTATGTTCTTTCTTTTTTTAATAAATGTAAAATTTACTGGAGTGTTGAGTATTTGAGAGTATTCACAGAACTATGAAACATATGAATGTTACATTTTTATTACATATTCATTAATTTTTTTAAATAAGGACTTGTTCCATTAGGTGATCTATAACAACATCACACCTGTATTCCCCTCAAGGGAAACTCACTTTTCACCAGTTATGCTATATATCCTACTATGGAATAGGTTGGATTATATGATAATGGTGTTGTATATGGAATACTACAATAGCCTTATTTATATAGGATTTAATGAACTCAGTGTTTCATGTTCTTTACTTTATTGAAATTCCTTTTGATTCACTTATTTAGGACCATTGATATATGTATATAGGTTCATTTATATAGCTACACATTAATAGGTCAATTTATACATATTCATTTGAATAGTCTGAAACAGTTCAACTGATATGTTCCTATAATTTTATACCATACTTCAGTTTGGATGGTGTAGGAGCCAGACATACATGTCATGTAGTTTAATAATTTTTAGGTGGCCGTGTCACCTATATTTGTGACTCATCTTGACACTTACTGCCCTAAACAGTCTTCTTGACACCACACCCTAGTGTGATATATTTGCGGATGACTGGCATGATATTTTAACAGAATGCCTGCGATTCTGAGAAATGAATGTGTGATGTATGTGGTGTGATATAATTTAATAGTTTTATATTTAATTGTCTTATATTTTCATTTTAATCTGATTTTTGCATGCTGTGCTAATTAGTTTCTTTGTTATTCACATTATTTTATAATTGTATGTAGGTAATATAATTAACTAATTCGTGTAAATGGTTAATCTGTTCTTATCGATGTAATATAATAATTAATAAAAATTGAGAACAATTTTAATGAAAATTAGACAATGTCACCCTGAGTTGGGATGGCGATCTACCATTTTTGGTACTGAATATAGTAATAATATAAGTTCACTAGACACAATGTACGTACGTAACACATGTAATCTCTGAAGGGGTGGGCAGAGGAATGCAGAATATTCCCATGATTCACCAGTAATGTTTATGTCCCACTATGAAATAGGTGGTGTGGCTATTGTCCTGCATTGGACACATATCCAGACTCTAAACCACTAATAGAAATTTTAAATTAGAAAATTTTGTAGTGTTTGACCCGTTAATCAAACCTGGAACCACCCGATCGGCAGTCGCACATGCAAACAAGGCAGTCTAGTTAGGTTTCACTAACTGCTGTGTATCTTGAACAAAAAAACTACAGTTCCATTTTCATACCAACTTGGTTATAATTTGTTCTTTCATTGTTATTACCAGAGTGTAAGTTAAAGTAAATTAAGAAATAGATAATAAAAAGAGAAAAAAAATGAAATGGCATAATCCCATATTTTAATTTGCATTGATCACAACATCAGCTGATTTTCAAGTTTGTTTATTATCCATCATAAAATATATGTATTTGGATTTTATTTATTTTGCACATGTGTATTTATTTAACTGTTATTTAAAGGAGGTTTCATACTTGATCATATAACTCACAGAAATTAATGAGGCACAACATTGCTATGATAACACACAAAAAGAATTTGTTTATTTTTAATATATATTCAGATTTATACAATTATCACATGTTTACGCGTATAACAATAGCTAAAAATATAAGATACTCTCCATACTGTAGATATTGGTAGGTGGAGTCGGTTGGCGTGCGGGAAAGTGTGTTATTTGAAAGTGCAGTTGATTTCTGTGTTTTGTAATAAAATAAGCCAACACCAGTTTACATTAACACTGTTAGATTGCTGATTAATTTATTAAAAATATTTGAGTTATATAAATTTATATGAAGTAATACTTTATGCAAATTTTCTGCTTAAAACCTAACAGGCAAACCAGTGCTAGTGCTGGCCAATAAGCAAGACAAGTCCGGCGCTCTGGATGACATCGATGTTGTTGAAAAGCTCAATATCGAACCTTTGGTCAACAGGTAAGTAGTTGATGATTACGTAATAGGTATAACCAAATTATTAAACAAATATTAAAACAAGATGTAAACGTTATTAACCATCGATTCGTACGCGTCCGTAATTAGGTATCTTTTTAATTAATTTACTCTAGTCGAGTGTGTACTGAAATAAAGTAGAATTCAAATCTCAAATGTACTGCAGATATAGATGCCCGACTCTAGTGGAGTCCTACAGCGCGTATCCGCTTGAAACAAAGTCGAAAAAGATAAAAATAGACCCAGGCCTGCGCCGGGGCTACCTGTGGCTTCTCAACTATATAGTGCGACGTTATGGAGACATCAACTTGCGCGTGCAGACAGACATACACGCGGACCTGGAGCGCCGCAAGCGGATGCTCAACCGCGCGTCGAACAGAGCCTCCCAAACTTTCACAGCGGTCAGCGACGACATTGGGACCCAAACGGGCTTTGAGAATCCCAATTTTGAGCCCCGTGACAAGGCGAAGGAGAAGAGTTTGGATGACGGGCTGATCGTCGTGAAGCCGGTGCGCAAGCCCGACAGCGTCGACACGACGATGACCGTCGAGAGTGTGGAGGACTCTGACGCCACCGGCGGCGTCGAGCCGAAACTGTCGCCGCTGTTCGGCCGCACGAGCGACAGTGCCACCTCGGGGACGGTCAGGATAGAGCTGGAGCCGCGTAACGAATTTAGGAAGCTGTCACCGATTGTGAGGAAAAAGGGTGGCGCGAACCACCACATCGATTTCAAAAACCGACCCCAGTCTAGTCCCACTTATGCGAAGAATAAGGTTGGTATACTTGAGTTTAAACTGGACTTGTAAAATAGGGGATTGTTCATATTTGTGTGCTTAGGGAGCGCGCTGTTCAGCGTTGCTTCAATAAGAGAATACATGTAGGATAAGTTATCCTTATTCTATTGTAATCTCGCTTTTGAGTTTTTCGCCTTCAGTGCCTTCATCTGATCTAGTTGGCCGTAGAGTTAAGAATTGAAATGCGGTAAATACCTTATCAAGCATCCGCAAGTAACTTCTTACGTTTGTAAAGTCTGATTTACTTTTTTCCGGTTCTACATAATACCAGAACATATATTTCCAGACGGTGATATCAAGTAAGAACTCCTCGATCCAGGAGGACGAGATGAAAATTAGTCGGGACGTGTTATACCTCGGCGACGGCACTCGAACCTGGGACCCGGCGTATGACAACCGCCAAAGGGTCCTAGTGAACGACGCCGAGCTGTCGCAGATGCATAGGGAGATTGTCTTAACAGAGCGTGGTTAGTTGTTAAAGTTCTAGCGATTGTTAATATTTCATAGTAAAGCTGAAAAGTTGGCCCCCACGGATGTGACAGACAAAATTATTTCCTCTTGATATCTTCAAAATTATTTCATTTGAAATAGTCGCGTATGCGTGAGGATGAAATTGGACTGCCTTTCCTTCTTTGTCTTGCCTGTCGGGAAACCTGAAGCATAAATAATGCTCTTTTTTCGACCCTTTTTTCTTTCCAATGTTGGAACATGGGTTTCATCATGACAGGGTTAAGGACATAGTTTGCCACGCTGTTCAAGTCCGAGATGGCAGACTTCACACGTCTTAGAGAATAATTTAATTTTACCAATAATCTAAGTAATGCTTTATCTAGTGGTAATTAATTTGAGCGCTGATTTAGATTGAACAAATATCAAATCTTGAAACAAGTGTGGTGGAAAAACTAATTGTGAGGGTAGTTTTAAAATTTGTACCGATATACGTAATGTAACGTTTTGTTTGGGAGATGATAGGTTTTCACCTTATCGTTCGAATTTTTGCAACTCCCAGAGCCGTACAGTAAGACGGCGTCGTCGGACATAGCGGCGCCGCGCGCGCCGGCGGCGCCGCCCGCGCGGCCCGCCTCCGCCTCGCTGGCCGTGCGCCGCCAGCTCGAGGTGTTCTCGCACCACAAGAGGCGGCTCAGCTTGCGATGTGAGTGCATGCTGCGCTTTCGAGTATTCCCTTTATTGTCCAGCTACGAAGGGAGTCCATAGTGCCGACTGGCCAGTTTTCCACCAGCCAACCCCAATGATGGTGAAAATTTGTGAAAAGACGGCTATACCTGGAATTCCTTAAATCATATACGTAATTGTGTATGAAGAAACGTGTTCTAGAATTCAATATTTTAATCTTGCGAAAGTAAACATTTAGAGTCAAATATGAGCTACCGTAGCAAACTAGCAGAGTTCTGTAGGGTTGCAGATCCAATATGCAGTGATTCCGTACAATCAATATCTCACCGTCCTTTCAGATATGCACCGGAACAAAACGAGCCCAGAGAGGATGTCCATGGTGGTCTACGAGCCGAAGGCGCAGAGGCACCTGGACAAGGGGGACTTTGAACATGCCGCCACTATCAATTGAGATGGAAATGGTGATATAATTGGGGTGAGTGAAAGTCAAGATTTTCTATAAAACGTTGACCCTATTCGATGTTAACGCGATAGAAAAAAAAATATAGAATACAAGAAGATAAAATCTAGCACTAAGTGCTCCACCGTCAAGTATCTTCATTTACAGAACGAAATGATTTGGTGCCACATTTTATTACAGTGCTATTTTCGGATACATATTTTTTTCTTTATTTTGACCTGGGATTCTTTTAAATATGGATGAATAGGGTTAACCCTATTCGGCATGCGTGCCCCCAGGCGGGGTCCGAGCAACTCCGAACAACGGATGATATAACAAACTGTATTAACGCAGTCTCTACTGGCCATTGTATCCCATTCAGTAAACATATTGTAGACTGAGCGCAGACCTCTACCGTCTGAAGAATGTCTGATTTGAACATTTTTCGTTCTGCCTCCAATGTTTGTTGAAACATGGAGTTGGTAAGTGGCTGCAGTAGTATAATAAGGCTGATCCCAACATGAGCCTGATGTTATGGTAGCACCGCAACTTGTGCGTATCGGGACGTCCTACCGAAGGTCAGTTCAGTGACCGTCGTGGCTGCGGGACGGCCTTGTGCGTGCTGAGCTGACCGCACTCGTGCCCTGGGCGCCGGGGCTGGGCCTGGGCGCGGAGCCATCGCCTTGCTTGTAACGATCGCGATCACAGATCACAGGAGGGTAGTTCACCAGGATGATTCTCCTGTTGCGTGGAACAAAAGATTAAAAGTTTAAAATGTCCGTTTCCATTGTTAAGATGTCCAGAAGAGGTTCCCTCGCGGACGCCGAGAATTGGACCAAGATTTATATTTGTAATGTTTTTTTTTATGTCTACCTTATATATGTATGGACACGCACGTACGTTAGACATTTGAATAAGTCATGTTTAAATGCCCACATGGAGGCGCAGCAGAGTATATTTGCGTCAGGATAAATAGTTTAGATTGTCGAATTTATTAGGCAGTTGTTAGCGAACACGGGCCGCGCTCCAGCCGCGTCGGAGGTCATGTTACTTGTGGTCTCGTTGCCGCACAACAATTGCTAGATCGGAAAAAAAAATTAAAGGAACAAGGTATACTGATTGAAGTGTTAATGTTAATTTGTGTTTCCAATGGCGTGCGCAGTCTGCCTGGCCTCGTGAAACATAGGCATATGTATATATGGTGTTCGTCCTCCCCATTGCGATAAGGAGAACCATACGCAACAATGAAACTATAAATAGATTGATCTGTTTCGTTGGTGATGTTGATGAACGAGAATGGAGCGGGTGTCGTTTATATTAGAAAATATTATTGTACCTTTAAATAATATCAGTTGATTAGTCAAGGTGATCATAATTTAAAAAATATTAATGTTATTTCTCCGTAACCTAAATAAGCTCAAATATGTTTATACCCATATGTACACATACATGGTATACTTTACAATTGACGACAGATGTCTTCTTTGTTTTGCAACTGAACACTGTCGTAAGTCACTACAGGGTATCGATAGTTGATAACGTGTTGTTTAACACAAATATAATGTCTCTATTTTTGTACGTTGTCGAATTAGTTGTCGACATTTGACATCAGTACTGATAATGTCGTGGGAAGTTTGGTATTCGTATACACTGAACTGCTATTGTACGTGTTGGC
>DWEI01005612.1:0-10684 GCA_018245875.1 Mysoria ambigua | reverse complement strand
AATGCAGAACATTCCCACGATTCACCGGTTACGTTTACGTCCCACTATGGAATAGGTGGTGAGCCTATTGCCATACACTGAGCACATATCCAAACTCTGTACCGTTACTAGAAAATCTAAATTAGAAAATTTGTACGCTTCGACCTAGAAATCGAACCCGAGACATCCCGATCGACAGTAGCACTTGCAGCCAACATGACCACCGAGGCAGTCAAATACAATAGTATTAATAGATGAATTGAATATATACGATACATATTATGACGCGGTCGTGTTTAAGATCTGCATTATGTTTGGACTTCAGTTTATTTGATTTCGTAACTGCTTCAGTATCAAATAAATCGAGTGCACGATACGAGTATAATGTTATAAGCGTTACGGGATAGTATTATTATAAATGTGAACAGATTTTTATACAGTTCTTTAAGAATGTGTGTGATCGTAAGTGTAAACGTGGGCGGAGGCGCAAAAGCTTAAACTTTTTTATGATACTCGTATCTACTATAAATACATTAAATAATTACCTTGGGACATCATATCACACGACCATTTGAATCCAACGTAAGCATCACGAGAACTCCTGATACATCTCAATATATGTTTTTTTATAAAATTGTAAAATATTTGTTCTGAGTGGGGATCGAACCCGTGACTCTGGGCTCCGCAGTCAAGTGAATTAACTGATAAATTAAATCAAACATTAGTTTTTATGTTCGTACCATGAATGTCATAGACAATATAAATAAAACGATGTCACAGAGTAAGTATTTATACATACTATAGCTGTATGTACTCTTAAACATTAGAATTTCAATAACATTTGAACATGAAACTTTATTGACCGTCTAATTACTACTACTTCATTACTCTATTACTATAATTATACATTATTTAGCGTTAAATCTCTAAACAATTAATTAATTAATTAACGATATTACACTTAATGCGGAATATAACTTTTTCATAAATATTTACTTTTCAAGACATGACTGCGACACGACTTTACGCCATAAACGTAACTAATTTAAACAAACCTGTTTATCTACGTTTTCATAATATACTCATTATACCCATGGACGACATTGGAATACCCAATAACCATACGATCGTTTTAATACGATCTTTTACCACCACCCTGCTTTTAATGGTGATTGGAATATTATAAGAACAAATGTTCTATAAATCAAGCTACAATTCACTCTTAAGTTCTTTTTCCCAAGCACATATAGAAAACCTCCTCGCTAGTTTTAGCATACCCCTTTTCGAGCTTTAATCTCGTAAACGCCTATAAATTAACTAGACTATCTACTCGCATCGCCAGCACAATTTAATTGCATAACAAGAAAAAACACAGAAAAGAGACAGAGGATTGCCGCGGGCAGTGTAATCATTGTTAGAAAAAAATTCGACAAGCGGCATATTAATGAGTTTTTGCGTCCGGTCAAACAGCGAACACACCATACGAATACTAATTCAGTTGACCTTGAACAGAATCACGTTTCCTTTCGAAATGGGCCCGTGAATGCGATATTTTTAGAATAAAAGTAAAAAGAGAACGCGACGCAAAATAAAAAGGGTTGGCCGAACGAATCTTCCCACTTTTTGTTCGTCGACCAGCTTTTTCTACTGTGATGGAGCGTTCCGAGCTAGATTGAGGAGTTCACAGGGGCACGAATACACGCTCGCTATCGTAGAGTTTTACGTAATATTTACACCATATGAACTGCATGGAATCCTGTGCGCGTTTACTTCTCCGAGCGAATTTACTTCTCCCTCATGTTCACACACAAGTTTAATACGATAATCGACTGCAATTATGTCACACCGACATCCTTCTATTATATTTGTAAATCTCATAACTACGTGTTATTTTTCTATAAAAACCTTTGTGTATATAGAAATATATCACCCCACTTTAATTGGCTCACTACGTAGGTAATATAATTTAATAATCCGTGAAGAATACAAAAACATCATAATAAATATTCAGTTGTAAATCATTCTGGTATAATTTAAAATTGTATGGAACATATGTTACGATGTGATAATAATATGTACCTACATCTGCATGTTTATTTTATATTGTTATATGTTCGTAATTGTAATAACTTGTACCAAATAAACTGACTGAAATCTACACATATAAATAATCTAAATTAAGTAACTAATAAAACTATCTAATATAAATTGACGCACTCATTTTATCCTTAGTAATAAACATACATATAAATCTACGCGCTAGTGTACTTACGGGGTAGGCAGAAGGTATCCAGGGCCAAGCATCTCCGTCATAATTATCCATTAACATAACTGGTTGATATTTATTAGTACTCTTTAGAATCACATTCAAGATTTAAATTTCGAACCTCCGAGAGTTAAGTATCCTAATACAATTAATAAAGCATTCAACTTGTGTAGGTATAACAAATATACAATTCATAATAAATTACAAACCTAATTAACTAAATATTTAAAGGAAACTATTCTCCTTTAATATTCAAAGTTTTGAAACAGGTAAGATTGTGGTCTGTATTATGTTATGTAAAAGGGGTGTTACGTACACTAAGCAACTTTTAATTAATTATTAATTATATACCTACCTAATTAATTATACACGTACCTATTTTTCTTTAATTTATTTACAAAAACAAGCAAAATCAAGGTTTATATCGTCTAGACAATCATACGTAATCAGCGTGTAAACTATTATAAATTATACACATATATTTAAATATGTTACTTAGGAACCATTTTCCCTTTAATTTATTAACACAAATAAAAAAGATTCAAGCTATGTACCCTCTTGTACAAAGGTAGTTAAGTCTAACGTAATCTGAGTTTTATTGATCATGAATTATGCACATACCTAAGTATATAAATAACAAACCAATTATCCTTTAATTTATGAACAAGAGCAAGATCCGATGAATTTTCTTGTATAAAAGATATGACCGTTATAATCACCGTAATATCATTTTGTGGATAATATCCACTTAATTATAATTAATTGATACCGACCCCTCTATCGTTCCACTGTTGGAACATGGATCTTCTCTCAGAATGAGAGGGTTAAGGTCATAGTCTGACACGCTGACCAAGTGCGGGTTGCCAGACTACACACGTCTTAGAGAACATTTTTTTTGCGTTTACGAGGTTTGTAGGTGTCCTTACGGTATAATTAATGATACATTAGTTACATTACTTTTTTATGTTATGAAAGAATAGTCTTTATTTTGTAGTATAAAAGGTGTGTAGTCTGACAGAAAAGCTTCGGTATGATTTGTCGTTCTCGCGAACAGTTGTAGGCAGTCGTAGGGCATCGTTGCGTTGGTACAATGACATCGGCAACGCTGCTATTTTAGTGAGTTTTGGAAGCCGGCCAGCGCGGGGCGTCGCGTAAATAAACGCACAGGACGAACGCACGCTGGGCTCGCTCGCTGCGCGCCGATTTCCACGAGCGTCGAGGGAGGGCCGATACAAAAGTTTGCCGTGTTTTTATATTGTGAAGGTGTAAAACAAAATATTTTGGGTCATCTACGTGTATAGGAAAAATCAAATTAAAGCGTTTTATTACGTACAAATATCAAATTATTACAAAATTCATTTATTGTATTCTGTAACCGACATGTTATGATACGAAAAAAATTAAAAGCATCTGCTAAAGATTAATGCGAATTATATACATACATTATTTATTGTGTTTTTTTCTAATGTATGTAAGAATTTTGGATTTTAATTTTAAATATATTACAAGATGTACCCGCGACTTCGACCTCGTGGAATTCTAAATTGAACTATTCTAAGTTACCTCTTATTACATTAGCTATCTGCTAATGTAATAAAGATTGTATGTGTAAGGATGTACATTTATTAAAAATTAGCAGTTTACTGCCTCTTCGGTCGTATGACTGCCTCGTAGGTCGTGTTGGTTGTAAGTGCGACTGCCGATTGGGAGGTCCCGAGTTCGATTCCCGGGTCGAGCATTACAAAATTTATCAAAATTAGATTTTCTAGTGGTGGTTCGGAGCCTGGATATGCGCCCGGTGTTTGTCAATAGTCTCACCTCCTATTCTATAGAGGGACGTAGACATAAATGGTTGAAATGTAGGAGTTTTCAGCATTACTCTGCCTACCTCTTCGGGGATTACAGGCGTGAAATTACAATACGTTACATTATTAGCAGTTATTTTAATATTATAATCAGGCATACCAATTTAATTTATTTTATACATATAGATTTCCTTTATAATTCCCAATGAAATTATTTATTTAATTACGTATTGTTATAAGAATTTACAATATTATAAAGTTGAATGGAACATTTTGTTCCACACTTAAAACATACGTTCACTAATTATATTGACATCAACAGAGTTGTTTACTCACAACCAACAACACGTGGTAGGATCTCGAAAGTTGATTTTTGTACGAAAAAAAAACATAGTCAAAATATTAGCCAGTAATATATCACAGCCGGTAATCAACGACACGTACTCGTTGAGTTTGTTCATAAAATATACACGTTGTATAAAACAAGTAACAAAATATTTAACCTTTTCGATGTACATAACATTAAAATATTTTGTAACGAAAATGATCGCTTGCTATTTTTTGTCAATACGTATCATGTAGAAAAAAATTTACATATCTAGAAAGTTTTTTCACATTTTAAATCTGAAAAATACCCGTCATGTTGAATTAAATAATACTTTAAAAGATTTACCAAATGAAATTACTTAATAAATCTTCCGAAGTTTATATGAATTCTGTCTAACCTCAGTCAGAAAAATCATAAAAGTTTTTATAAGACCGTACGTTAATAATCGGTCGATATTATTGCACTTGAAAAAATTTCTATTTGTGTACTGAATACAACTATGCCGGTCGCTGAGATATAATATATGTGTATTCAATTTGAATAAACTCAACCTTGAGGGTTCAAAGCACATCCTGCCAGTGTTTAACGACTTCGCCTAAACAAACATTTTCACGGACATGTGTTTAGCCGCTAATGTTAACGACTCGTCGTCCGTCCATTATTGTCCGATCTTTCTTTTGATATATATCTTCGTAGTCAATTGCCCGTGGATGCAATTATTATTATTCTCCATCACTTTAGCTCCTATTACTTCACAAAGCAATTCGAAAAACGAACTCGGTACCTGCTGCGTGTAAACAACACGGCACTTTTTGTGATGATTTTTTGTTCGGCTTTCTTGATAGTTATCGTCGACCCTTCCTTCCCTGGGTCCCGCATAAGTACTCCGCTTATCTTATCCGCGAAGCAGACCAAGCTTTGGATATCTAAGGAGGATATTTTTGTCACACTATATGATTTATAAGTTAATACGCGTCGGACGGAGCATATCGGCGATAGGAAATATAAAACCCTTTGTTTCCATGCAATTTGTAGATTCGTTGAAAGCGATCGTGGCCATTGTTCTCTGCGCAGTTCCTGGTGCACGTTAGTTACTCGCATGTGCAATTGGCGTGTGATCGAATGTGACGGCGCAGGGTGCATCGGCCGCTCCTGACCCTGGCTGGACCAATGCCACCGCGTATCCACTCAGCGCTGGGCAAGCCGCCAGCTCTCAGATCAGAACCTTCCGCATCGTTCGCAAATTATCTTTCGACACCGGCTTTCGTGCTACGGCTATTTTTGTTCATTATGAAAGGCAATTCATATTTATAGGTCCGCTAACTTCACAGCTGACGATCAGTAGAAAATTAAGCTTTCATTCCATAACCAATTAAAATAACATTAGGACATTTGAAAAGAAATGCTCATGGAGACATTTTTATTTGCTCATTTCTTTTTGTGCTTATCATGTTTAGATTTACTCGTTTCTTGTAGTGATGTCGGATCGAAACGCCACAGTTGCAAGATCATTTTAAAGTGACTGCTAAATAACATTTTGCTATGAATCATAAGTGATTCATAGCATACTAGTGTATCATTAATAAAATACGGAACAATGATTTTCCGTATTTATTTTAAAAGTATCTACGTAGTCATACTACGTCTATTCATTGTGCAGCCAACATTTTAAATAGTTCCCGAAACCTAAGGGACGCAACATGGAATCTGATTGTTTCAGTGGAGAGTATACACAACGGATTGACAACTCTTCCGTTATGGGTAATTAGATGTTCGTGATAGGTGAACTGTTAGCATTGGCATAGGTTCAGGGCGTTGACCGACCGACTGCGTCGTAATAGCGGACATTTGTATCAAATCCGAATTGGTTTCGCAACCGAATTTTCACTTCTAGTTACTACTACATGAATATTTTATATAACATTACATCCAATTCTCTAGTCAACGATTGAGAATGAAATTTAGAAATATTTTAATGCTATAAACAATTTTAAAAAGACATTTTAGGTGTAAAACAGCAATGTGAAATTAAACCCTGTATTGTGTACTGTGTATTATAAAATTTACGCAGTATCATAAAATATCATAACAACGTATGACCACATCAAGTATAGACATAAAAATACCCTTATGTAGGTTTATCAAGGTGTCATACATTTCTGTACTGTAAAATACAATGTAAATTTAAGTCTAAATATCATCATTAGATATTATTTCCAATACAATTGTAACACCAACATGCAATTGAACATTTTTTGTTCATTAATCAAATATATAATAATATTTATATTACAATATTTATGTAATTTCATATAATAATATTTTTGAAACGAATACAATATTGTATTGTAGTTTCGAGATTGACTGAAATTATCGTAGCGTAATATGAAACATATGTTAGTCGATCGGCAAATTGGGTCAATGGATATTAGATATATCGGATGTATTGCGAGGCTGTTACAATCACGAGAAAAATAGGTCACACGGACGGCTACGCGGCGATTATGTGGAATGGAGTTACGTGGAAAACTAGACTTTAAATTACGATTCCATATATACCTATAAAACACAGTATCGATTAGATATGTGTCCTGTTTATTCATATATGCCTTTTAGGGATAAACCATCTATGTAGTTCCGGATTTATCCGAACGAAGATAAAAAGACAAGATTTGGTAAAACGACACGCCTTACCAATGTAATGTTTTGAATTTTTTTTCACTTAACGGAAGCAGTGTTCAATGATATATGTATGTAAGTATGGATTGAGCATGAAGCTCATTATCCGTATCACCTATGTATGTGTCTGACGCCCAAAATCCGTTTCACCTTTGTACTTGTTGTGTCTGAGGCTCAAAATCCGTTATATTGAATTAGTGACAATTGCATTATTCTCGCTGACGGCTAACACAACTGAAACTGTCCTTAGAGTAGGTACCCTTGAAGCCCTCGTTTTAAACGGAAAACATATTACCAAGGAAATCTTTTTCAGTGACAATAACAAGTTCCACGCAAAACTTTCAGGCGAATGCAAACGTTCAAACTATGGACCCAGTTTTTTATGGTACTTATCGATATGTAAGTAGAGATGGAAATATAATTTGATATTTTACTGACCAGTAACAGGCTATGGCTTCTCGATTTAACAGATTGATTTAAGGTTACAAATTCACAAAAAAAGCATAGCCACAAAACTTACTTGATGCATTCATTGCCTAAAGTATTGGTGTTGAAAATTAATAGATTGTTTTATAATAATCTTCTGTCTTTTATTAATATCGTCGAGTTCTAAATCAACACATTAATTTGAAACTTGATTTAAATGTGAACTCTATACTGTAATTGTTGCTATTGTTTATATTTAATGTCGTCAACGATTATATTCCAATTATGTCAGTAATCTATTTCCGCCTTCGATGGTTCGTAAATGTTAAAACGGAAAGGTAACGTTCGGCCACACACACACCGTAGAGCACCAGTCTCTGGACGGGCGCCAGGTGATCATTCAAAATACTCTGCCTTGGACCTGAGTTCGTTTAAGAACGTCCGAGCTGGTCGTTCGTGGTCAAAGTCACATTGCTGTATACGCCGTCATCACTTTTGACGTCTATAGGTTCGTGGAAATCTTTTCCATTTGAACACACGTCTGACGAATGGTATCACTAGTTACACAATATTATTCCTACGAGTGAAACAGGTATTCACATATTATATTGGATGTACTCGTATATGTAAGACGGTACATTCTATTAGAAATTGCGATTGAATTATTCAAATTAATTTATTCAAGACAAACAAGCACCGGCTCATGTTTAAACATTGATCCGCTTACATGTACCTACAAGCGGTACAGTCAAGGCGAGTCTAGTTTCATGGCGGCTTGTAAACATAATTGCTAACGACGACCAATACTCTGACTATAACATAATCTAAATGTGCAAGCTCTCGGTCGTCACGAGGTCGGCGTAGATTGTGTTAACTAAACGCTATTATTATTATCGTACGCGTCGCATAATATGCGTGGCGTAAGATAAAGCTGGGCTCCATATGTGCTCCTGCCGCGTTCCCACGACGTTCCGCCCCTCACCCCCTCTGCGATACAGCATGTGGCGTCGACCAGTCCACCGAGACCCGTCCGTCTCCCCGCTCACTAAATTTAATGTCGACGCAGAAAGCACGACACACGGAGCGCGAAGATCTATTGCGTTTGGTCGGTCGCGCCTCCCGGGTCTTCGCGGTGCTCGTTCACGCCTAGGGCTTCGGAGGCAACGAGATGACGTTAATTGATCGACGCGCGATTGATTAACAAAAATATATGTGCGGTAAATAAAACTACGTCGCTGGAGACGCGTCACGGTAGAGATTCCGAACGATGATCACGCGGTCGGCGCTGACGAGTGTGGTTGGAGGTGATCCATAATTATGAGCTACGAGCGGCGACGTTCCGATGACGGATCGGGCGCACTTTGCTCGTGTCAGCTTGGGCGACGATAAAAGGATGATAAGAGACTGTCGGTGCGCCGTTCGGTGAACTCACGCGACCAACATCGATTCGGACGAGCGCCGGAGCATGCATCCCTCCGCTGACCTGCTAGATTTGCAGGTGGCGGGCGTACGAAGGAGACACGCGAAAAAAAAAAAAAAAAAAAAAAAAACTCCGAAATCGTCACGCTGGTGTTGTGCGGGTTCCATTGGACTCTACCTCTACCTGCTCCTTTATTTTCGCTACACAATAAGGCACTTTGGTCGCGCATTGTGCTCGTGCGCTTGCTCTTGAAGGGGATGGAATACGGTTATAATGTTCGGTAGCTACGGATCACGTTATTATGTAATATTCAACTTATAAGTAACCGATTATAATAAGTGTTTCTGTGATTTTATTATGGTTTGACGGGCAAGCGGCGTTATGATTATAAAATAAAATCAAATGTGTCCTTGGGAGTTACTTAATATTGCTTGTGGTAAACGTTTTACAGCGCTTGTAGTTGATATAGTTTCAGGTCGAATGCGAACTGCTGTTAGGCAACAGCGCGCCTGGTCTAGTCGTGGGTGACTCGTGGGTGAGTCGTGGTGACAATGTATTTGTCTGGACTTATACTTAGTTGCTATATACTTAGTTGACATATTACATTGCAATAGATACATAACTATCTATGTAAATATTTACATTACATAGAGTGTAAAATGATTGATTTCGCTAGTACCTACTTTCGGTTGTAACTGTGCGCTAAGCTGTGGCACGTTATTGTATACCTCTACATAACATAGATAACAGATGGCGCCACTATATTCAAAATGTAGAGAAAGCCACAGCTATAAAATATAGATATTAGAGGAATTATAGGTATGAGTGTGTTTGTAGATGTACTTAATTTTTCATTTTAAAGCGTACATTCGTACGATACCTACTATTTAATGGGTTCATCGACATTCGTGATGTCTTCTACAATTTTGGATGGAGTACGTGATGATTTTTTTTAATTTACTTGTACATATAGGTTTTCCTCATAATTTCATGGACTAAATGAAGTTGTAGTTGCCGAAGCGACCAGTCTGACCTATCTTCACCAAATAAACCGAGTACTGGTTATGGGGAGAGTTTGAGGCCTCTAAGGCCGACGTGCGTCAGTGAAGGTGAATGATGAATGCGGTGTGCGTAGACGAGGGAGCTCTGGTGTGTAAAGAAATTTTGTCTTTTGAAAAACTCAGAGGGACAATATAATATAACTATAACAAAAAAAAAACATCGACCTGTTTAAAAAGTATGAAGTAAATATGTGTTACTTTAAGGTAACTTGAGCGGACGTCAGCTTCAGTTGCCGCTCGATTACGTCTCTACATTCTAGTCACGATCGACGCTAATGAAACTGTTTTTCTGTTCGTGGATTAATTTAACTTTAATTCAAATAACGAATAATTTATTCAAGTACCCAAATTCCCGTCCTCTATTTAAGTACTTTGTTTGATAGATATTTTCTTATTTGATAGTCTTAATTTTATGCCAGTATGAGGCACCCCAGGTCTGCAAAGGTAAAGATATTTGACACTCAGAGCTCACTGCTTACGCTGTGAGGAATCGGGCGTAACAATTTAATAAAGTAGTAGAAAACTTTTGAAATCTCACTAGAATGTTTGTATCTTCACGAACAAAGTATGCAGAGGAATATAGTATAGTCGTTTGTTTTAGTTTTTACAATAAAAGAAAAAATATTGAAAATAGTAAAAAATATAGATTGAATATAAATGATAAAGTTTAATCATTTATATATTTAGCATATATTTAGCATTTATATATTTATATATTTA
>DWEI01005611.1:0-10684 GCA_018245875.1 Mysoria ambigua | reverse complement strand
TTTTTATGAATTTCTCTCTATGTCGCTGCGTTTTCTATTTATTACTTTGAATATGATATAAATACACTGCATTCCGCTTACGCCGTTCGCGATGGTAAATAAGTTTATTTTTATATGTATTTGTTCAAATATAAATAAATAATTATATATTATAATAAATTAAATATAATTTATTTAGTTATTTAAATTCTTTTGTGTATGATAATGGTGAGTAACTTAGAAGCAACTAATCAAGGTTGTAAGGAATATGATTATTGACGCTACGTGTTCTCTGTCTACAACTTCAGGCACCTGGCGTGATATATAATAATAATATCTGATCTCTATGTAGATACACCGTTAAAATATACTTATAACAAAGGTCGGAAATTTATAATGTGATTTGATAAGCAGTTAGTCTAGAATTTATAATCATAAAGAGCGGATTGTATTCAAATTTTAACAATTTTGTAGTCGTACTTAAAATATGTTGTACAGATAAATAAGATGGACTCTGAATTTGAAATCATATATTAGTGTATACGATATTTGATAGCCTGCCTCGTTGCTAGTGTTGGCTGCAGGTGCGACTGCCGTTCGCGAGGTTGCGGGTTCGATTTCCGGGTCGAACACTAGAAAAGTTAAGATAATGAAAATTAGTAAAATTTAGATTTTCTTGTAGTGGTTCGGAATCTAGATATGTGCACGATGCATGGCAATAGGCTCCCCACCTGTTCCATAGTGCGACGTAAACGCAACTGGTGAAACGTGGGAGTTTTTGCCTACCTACCTTTGCCTGCCTACCTCTTTGTGGAATAAAGGCTTGAAGTTACGTGTTTTTACGTATATTTATTAAATTTGCTATGAAAGTATTAAATAATATTTTTGTCGAAACAAAATATAATGCCTATTATGATGTGGGACATAAATTTTTCGTAAATTTCGCTGACCACATTTATATTCTCATTCGTATGTAAACGATATCTTTATTTAACTAACTCAAAACACACGTTAATATTACCTCTGCGTCTTGTTGGTGGTATTTGAGAAATGTATTCGTGTGACGTGTTCTTATATCGCGATGTAGGTACGTGCTCGCGGCCCGACTCTCGCCGCTCCGTCGCGCGAAAGTCAACGCGAGTGCGTCAATAAAAATGCACTTCAATTAGCGTTCAAAATGTTAGAGTGTTAGAAGTACGCTGGTGGAATATTGTCAAGCAATGAATGCTCGCTTTTAAAAATGAAACATTTAATATCATAGACCATTGTTAAATTTATTATACCTGTCTTCATGTCGGCTCCCTTACGGGGTAGGTAGCAATCACCGAAAACCAAATATGCTTACTGATCGTGTTACTTTAACAAATCCAAAAAATATTTTCCAACGAATGAAATCACGGCGACGTGTTTAGGAGCGATGTCATGCCGACTTTTTAATGGTAATCGTTTCCAAGCCACTTCATTAGCGGAATACGTGACTTTTCGTAAGTCTAAAGTAGTTAAAAGTGAGGTAACCAAAATGGCTGTTCGGAGCGAAGTTTTATAATATGGTAGTAATTATGGCAAGTCGGTTGAAAGTTTTCAGCTAGTGGTAGGTACTGCCGCAGTGCGCCTTGGTATGCTGCGCTGTGTTCCGTTGACATCGGCGCCGCGACGCCGGCACGCGACCAATTATTTAATACTACAATAATTCGCATACTTCCCCCATAATATACTTCGCTCTGACCTAAAACGGAATTTCTGTTCGCCGTTATACGATTTACATTCAGCGCTTGCGGTATCAATTTGGTAGGATTCAGTTGTGTTCGTGCTTATTAGACTGATATTCGGAGTGGCGCTCTAAAATGGCTAGGTCGCCGATTTAAAACGGTACCGTACCACTTTTGTCTTTGGAAAGTAACTTTGCATTTTTTTTCAAGTTTAAAGTATCGATTCGCATACAAAATAATTTGATCCGTAAACTTTCCAAAATTGGTTCATCGACGAGACAATGACTTTTACATCCTGTCATAACCACAATTCGAAAGGGAAACCGCTGAGTCGGAATAGTTGCGCGTCCATTTTTAATAAGATAAAGTAGAGGAGTATTAACGAAGCGAGAAGTATCGAAAAAAGATTACATTTAAATAATATCACCCTAGCGATCAGTTTGCCTACGCGTGAATGGCAATGGCGTCATGAAATCTGGCCTCTCGGGCGTTTAGTAATCAACCCAAAGAATGTCGATTGCATCGAAGATTCCCTTTTGCAGGGTATAAAAAGTGGGTATCAGTAAGTGCGAGAACGGCTCCCTTGCCACAGGTTCCATATTTTGCTTTTGTTTGTATTGAGTGAATTATTGAACAAATTTTATGCGTAATTCTCATTCGAATCAAATAAATTTTACATTTCGAGCGGAGGTCGAAAGTACAGAAATAACTTAGTGGGAAGTTAAAGTGCTCAAAACGGATACAAGTCCATTATTAAGTCCGGACACAAAAGACAGGAACCCGTTTTATTGAAAAAGGTAAGGTTCCGATCTTATAAATGTACTTAGGTACGTAAGGTTTGTGTGAAGAGCTGTTTACCTTAAACTAATGGACAGACAATTTGTTTTATTAAAACTGATGATATTCAATTTCATTGAATTACAAGCGCACATACAATTGAATACCGAGAGCCAATGCAGTTGAATGCCAAGTCTCAAGCCAGTTGTTTTAAATACCAAGAGCCAGTACGGTTGAGTCTCGAAAGGAAAGCTAGTTGGGCTAAATAACAACACAGTTGAATCTCAAGAGACAAACTAGTTGGGATGAATAGAAATAGCCAATACAGTTGTATACTAATAGCTAATTATCATGATATCAAGTTGAACAAAATAACTGTAGACTCAAATAATAGGTATAATGACACCATGTTACAAATCAAAATGTCCAACACCAGTCAATAATTTTATCCTGAAAATATACTTTTGAACCATTTCAAGATTTTATAATGATTGTAAGTATATATACACCCCGGAATTTACTTCGTTTAAGTGCCAACCTTTACCAAGGGCTCACTTGCCATTTCGGTGCGGAACCCTCCAGGATCCTTATCGGCGAGTAGGTGAGGGTGTGAGGAGTTTGTAATTTGTGATGATGCCAGTTTCGAATTAGCGAGGCAGTAGCATCCAGCTTTACAGTTTCAGATACAGAAGAACGGGCTTATCGCGATTAAAGGGAATTGGTAATTCGGCAAGCGAGTGCATCAATTGGGATCCGTTGAATGATTACTGCAGCTAAAAGTTTCCAACGTTGCCGAAGTAAAAACACGAGTAAAAATGGCGGTGTTTTAAAAGAATTGCATTCGCGGAATGAGTTAAGTGCTTTGCGGCATTATATACAGATTTATAGAGGTAGATGATTAGATATATGTGAATAGGATGTTTAATATGATATGACTAACGTTCGGTGTTCTGTGTAATGTGTTCGGTTTTCAAATTTAGTGGAACGGATAGTTTTGATTTTGTTTTACGTTCTAAAGTATTCCTGTAAATATGGAACAATAAAAAGTTAATTAATTGCAAGGATTTTAAAATTAATATTTGTTAAAACAACCGAGCCAGTTGAAAACCTACATAATGATGGGTCAAATAACAGGTAATTAAATAGGTCTGTTTTTTAATTAGCTCTATCTATTAAATAGCTCTGTCTATTAAATAGGTTTGTACCTAAAATCGACTGAATGACAAGAAATGTTCCGGACAAATCAATAGGTTAATCTATTAAACTAGTTTATATCTTAAATTGCTTTATAACATTATTCTACGTATGAGGTCGTAGTGTGTATACAAAGCTCTGTTTCTTTGTACAGACGAGATACTCTGTCAGTTAGGAATAGGTTCATATTATTATCGCGAGTAACATACATTTAATATTTTATAACAGCTGAGATATCACCTCATGGAATATCATACCTGTCTCGGGGCGAAGATTATCCTGAGTGCGCCTTTATTGCAGCTTTGCTCTGAGTATGTTAACTTTAGCGTATTAGTTTTAAAGATAGTGTCTTAAAGGCAAAAGTGAAACATTAAAGTTTTACAATATGATTCTGAATTTACATTAACTTCATTAACTTTAATGTGAATAGGTAAAGTTTAATGCAACAACATGAATACCAAAACTGAAATTGTTTGGGCTATATGTGACCTCTGTGAGATATATAAGGTGCTATGACGATAACACTGGTATGGACTCGGAAAGGTTTAAATCTTTAAAGGGGTATACAGTGGAACCAGGTCTTGCAGCGACTCCTGTCTTGCAGCAAAACTAAGGGCCGCTTTCCTACTCTCCAACATTAAACTGTAGACAGACACAGGGTTATTTACTGTTGATTTTATCAGAAACAAAGGTCGAAAAGACGAGTAAATCCCCATGAAGTGCTGGTGCCTTCATTAATTTACAATTCCATAAGTCAGTTTACAGTCAAGTGTACGTATTTGTATACATAAAGAGTAATGTTTACGTTATTTTTAGTACACGGGCTAAATAAATGTCCACTTTGGTGCGTTAACAACTTAATGCTATTGAACACTATTTCAAACTGTAAACCAATACATACTAAGCCCTTACCAGCAGCGAAACATTCTATCGACAAAGCCAGGAAATTATTTTTTTATTTGAATTTTAAAACAACACATCATCACTCATAATAAGCACACAGACACACACACGCGCGCACACATACACGCACACGCCCGCGCCCACGCGCGCGCCGTAAAGCCGTGTCCGACCAAAATATAACCAATATTTGTTGTGGCAATTTCGCTATTTATATTGGAGGCACCCTTAATTTCCTATAACGGCACCACAGCCGTTATGGGCTAATTACCGCACACTGCAGCGTCGATACACGATACGTGTAGCTTCATCCAGCACCGCATAATGTTGGGCGCAGTTTGCAGCTTAGTTTTAGGTGCGTTTTGGAAGTATGCGCGCTACTGTTGATATACAGGAGGATAGACGGGGGACGGCGTGGATGGTTGTCTTTAATCTCCCTCGCGTCTGTGTTCGTCATTTTCAATATTTCATCGGCTTTAAATAAATTATGAAAATTATAATGATACTAATGGTACTCATTAATTTATGATAACACAATATATCAATAGATCATTTTCAATTAATCGACATTGGTAAATAATTTGATTTGTACGGCTACGAAATTTCAACAGCCAACAATAAGCAGTTGGAACATGGGAGTCGAAATTTATATAGAATAAAATTCCGTATCCGTTTCATTCGTTCATGAGTTCGTTCGTTCATCAATTAGTTCGTTCTGGGGCAGAATATCGAAACGCATTGTCAGATTGTTCTTTTGTTTACGCAGCTATTTTTAATACAGGAAATTTAGTAAATAAACAAAAGAGCGAGATTTAAAGCAATAAGATAAGAAGTTACCTTACGTAAACGATATTTAGGAGCGGTTATAACTCGCAGAACTTAACTAGGCATCTGCCTTTGTTGACGTAACATTGGGGTACTGACGGGTCAGAGGCGAAAGCGTTGGACGTTCGTAGCGGAGTCGGATAGAGAGACGGAGAGCGTATTCCTCGCAAGTGCTGAGGCGATCTCTGCGTGTTGTATAACGCGAAATGTCCAAATGGTAAACATTTGTCGGGCGATTTACGAGGGTCCCTTGAAACAAATCTCGGCCGACAGCGGTTTCATAATTTCATAATCTTAACGGCGGGCTCGCCGCGTAAATTGGTAGATTTTGGCCGTCGGTGCGGCGTCTCGACTGACCACGTCCGTCCGTCCTCGCGACGCTAACAAATTACGCGTTTCGTGTACTCGAGAACATTTGAATACGTTTAACTTTATGTAATTTTTCATTTATGCAGAGAGTGACGAATGTTGAACATTAGGATATAATTATAGAGATATACATATTAGGTATTTGATTGTTTCTGCCTACCCTGCGTGATGATGTAAACGAATAATAATTAAACTTACAATACAAAAAAAAATATTAATTAATTGTCTTATAATAATAATAATAATACTTACTAATTCCTGGAAACTAATGGTCTTATTGATAATTTATATTAACTAACAATGACTCATTCCTACAATTCTGATCAGGTCGATTCTGATGCGATTGTTCATGAAGGCCACTTGTTGACCAGTAGTTAGCTAGTCTATTAGTCCTACCTACCTAATTAGTCTATTGGCCACTAATTAGTTGTCATAAAAAGTTAAGTCAATTTTCGTTACTAAATTATTTAACCAGTCACCGAAATGTGCATTCGAGAGACAACGCGAAATTCAATCTTCGATTTGGGAATTCGATATTGAGCTGTACCGCGTTGCAATATCAGTTCGCTGAAGATTGTCGCAGGTCGTTAATTCAATTATAATGTTTCCAGGAAACTGATGGCAACCCGTTGTTTTATGAAGATTCATTGGATATTACTACAATATTCCAGACATTGTATGGATGGGAATTCTCCTTTTTTACATTCGCAGTAGTATCTACATAAAAGATAATATTTTGCTAACGGTCATTCTGAACACATACTTGACAAGTGTGGTGAAGTGTGACATTTTAACCGTGGAACGATTAAAAGATGATAATAATGAATATTTTGCTGGTCGAATTTTAATGCTCTTAAGCTAAGGTCAATACCCTCATAACGGGGGATGGGCATGGTACGTATAACAGGTGACAAGCGGAAGTATAACACTCCTCTGAGTAACTCTTCATATATTATTAGAAAGGTGTGATACGTAACTTCACGCCTGTAATCTCCGAAGAGGTAGGTAGGCAGGAATGCACAACACTCCCACGTTTCACCAGTTAGCTTACGTCAAACTAGGAATAGGTGGTGAGCTTATTGCCATGCATCCGGCACATATCCGGACTCCGAACCACTACTAGAAAATCTAAATTAGAAAATTATGTAGTGTTCGGCCCAGGAATCGTACCTGGGACCTCCCGATCAGTTGTCGCACTTGCAACCAACACGACCAAACAGGCAGTCACGTACAGGTGTGATGCATGCAAAGTCTAACTATTGATTTTATTATGTTTCGTATGCATATATATGGCGATAGGCTTATAACCTATTCCATAGTGGGACAAACTGGTGAAATGTGAGAGTGTTTTGCATTCCCGTACCTACCTTTTCGGGATGACAGGCGTGAAGTTACGTTTTACGTATGCATTCTTTGCATATCGTACCTCTTTGTAAACTCTTTCCCCATTGTTCCAGCATTTATAAGACATGTGCACCATTTGAAAATTGGCGCGAATAATTTAGAAACAAACTGAGAGCATCGACGTACGAACATTGCGCACTCATTAATTAAATTAACATAGGCACTGCCGCGCCGCGAGGCAGATAATCGTGCGATGACTTTACCGGCTCTCGAACGGATTACGCGTCGTCAGGTGACGGGTTCGAATACACCGATTTATTTTGTTAAGCGTGCAATTTGATTTTCGATTTTGGATATTACAGTGTATTTTTTAAACTATCGCTTGGTACTTATTTATAATATGTTACAGAAATACTTATTTATAATATGTTACAGAATTTCTTGAATCGCGAACAAGCTTGTCGAATTTTCAGAGACAACAAAGACAATAGGTTCTTGATAAGAATAGTTATGAACTGTACGACTTAGTCTCGTCTCGTTATAAAATCTAAATGATTTTATATTTGTTTTTTAATATGTTCTCAGTTTTGTTGAGGCAAAGAGTTTTAGAATGAACACCGTGAATAGTTTAGTTTGCGTGACGAAGATTTTTACACACACATTCACGCCTGTAAACCCCGAAAAGGTAGGCAGAGTGTAGTATACTCGCTCGTTTAATCTGTACGCGTGCGTCCCACTATGGAATAGGTGGTGAACTTTTTGTCATACACTGGACACGTATCCAAGCTCGAGCCATTGGTAAAAAATCTCAATTAGAAAAACAGAAAAAGAAGATATTTATGTATAAATTAAAATGTTAATATTAAGTTATTCCTTCCCACACCTAAAAAGTAATATATGATACCCAATGCACAGTAAGTAATGTGTTCCAAGCGACCGATAATCCCGAAATAACTTTGCCAGCTCTGCGCCAGATTATATTCCCGGAGGCGACACATATTTCATTACGTGCATATTTTTAAACAACATTTAATTGTTTAACGGCAATTTATTGAGTGGATGCTTTAATTGAAATAATGAAATACATACGATTTATGCAAGAATACCTCTTTTATGAAATGTCTTTATCTTGAACTATTTCTCCGACTAATGAAGGTGAGTTGTTATCTCTTAGAATCTTTCCCCATCGGTACAGAAGACGCCAATAATGAAATATGCTAGATCATAAGCAGCTGTACCTGCGATCCAACTATTATTGTACCCTGCTGCTCTGCAAGGTTTCTCTTTTGCACTTCAGGAAGGTCTACTATAGCATATTCTATAACGCTTATTTAGTGTAGGACAGGAAGCGCATATTCCGAGGAAAGTCTTTTATGACTGCCTCGTTGGTCGTATTGGTTGCAAGTGGGACTGCCGATCGGGAGGTCTCTGGTTCGACTTCCAGGTTGAGCACTACAAACTTTTTTCTAATTTTGATTTTATATTAGATAGTAGTTCGGAGTCCGAATATGTATCCGGTGTGTACTCGAACAATAGGCTCACCACCTAATTCATAGTAAGATGTGAACGTAACTACTGAACTAGTCTACGCCTTCCTGGCTCGTCTTTAAAACTTTTGAACATAAGCGTCTAATCAATTGGATTGGTATCATTTTATATTATGTAAGTTAATGTCGACGTTAAGATTTATTTTTACAAAGCGCGAAGTTTATCTGTGTGATACGTTTAATAAGATGACTTAATCTTACTGAATGTAACACGTTATTGGTTACATGTAGTAACATTTCATAAGATTACTTTATCTTACTAAATGTAACACATGTAATTTAATAGATTGGGTAACATACAGGCGGTATTAACCAGTCTATTAATCTATTTGGACTGTTACACAATCATTAACCTCACGAGAATCATCAACTCGTACGTCGTTGACTCATTCCAGAGTGTAACACTGATCTATTTTCAGATCGAGTGAGAAATATTTAAAATATAGAACTACACGCTGTGCGAATTTAACACCTTTTGTCCACTGTCTTAGCGCTACTCGGTGAGGTCAACAATCTCCGGTAGTCTTCACAACTAATGCAACAGTAATAATGAATGAGCACGATGAAGTATTACACGTGAACAAAAACACGATTCCGAATACAACTTACGTAGAAAAAAGCGTGCTCATTAAATTGTTATTATCTAAATTATCGAGATGATACACTATAGATAATGTTAATAATCGACCTCCCGCATAAAGCGTACGTAATTTGCATCTGTTGACGCGCCCGCCACATTTATCGCGGCGCTGAGCTGAAAATAGATTAAAGCGCAAACACTAGAGGCGGAAGCGGTTGAAATCAAAATTCATAGCCGGGAAGCGTTTTTGAAATATAGCACCTCGCGTGACGTCGGCCGAGAGCGGCGGGCGTCGGACCGGGCGCCGCGAGTGGAATGAAAACATTCGAGTTTCGTTTTCGGTCATTCAATTAGCGGGAGTTCCACGGCGCCGCGGCGCCACCGCGCGGCCCGCCCACCCGGACGCGTCGAGCTCGTTTCGCTCGCTTGACGTCGTTCAGCTTAACGAATGTGGCTGTCGATATTGAGTTACGTCAATTAGTGACGCAAATAGCCATTAGATAATAACGTGGACTCTAATCGAATGGAATTGAAGGTCTCCGAAACCAGCGCGCATGGGCGTAAAGTGACGAACGCAGACGAAGTGGGTTCACGGTGTGGGCTCTCAGGATACCCTTAAAAGGACACGGCTACGCAGTGTAACTACAGTAATATTATTTGTAAAATAACAAGGAGTTATATTTAAAAAGACTTTACTTTTGTAAGATGCTGTTATAATCGAAGTAAGATCTTATTTGTTTTTGATATACTGAATTATGGCACCAAAAACACAGTTATAATCTGCGTAGTTTTTTTTGCTAAAAAGTACATATAATGAGTCAATGCTGTAGATTATCTAATAAATGAAAATATTGCTTGTTTATATATACACGTAATAATAATAATAATTACTTAACATTTTACATTTTTCCATTACAAATAAACCTCAATAACCATTGTAACGTCGTCAAAGTATTGTGATACACGGGTTTTTATATAATTAAAGTTTTTGTAATTAAACACATATAATAAACATGCGACGCATACAAAATGCGATGTCGTGTAACTTTGTGTTTACCGGTTCTTTTCCGGAATTTACGTTTCGATTCCCGCGCGAGTCGAACACTGAACGAGTTTCCATCTAGTTATTACACTCAAGCAGACATATTCGCTGGTATGCGATTCAGAATTAAATTCGGTTGTTGCAAGTAAGTGTTCCTACGTAATTCTGCTTTACGAAATCGAAATTAAGCCAACGAACTTGCAGACCTGATGTTGGTGAAATGTGCTATTACCTTTTGGTATTAGGTGGAAACCCTCAAGAAGTACCCGGTGCTCTGAAGTCACCGGATTCTGTGAAATTTTTATCTATATCAATCCTTCTATTGTTCCACTGCTGGAACATCGGTCTCCTCTTAGAATGAGAGGGGTAAGGCCATAGTCCGCCACGCTGGCCAAGTACGGGTTGGCAGACTTCACGC
>DWEI01005610.1:0-10685 GCA_018245875.1 Mysoria ambigua | reverse complement strand
GGGCGGTCCTTTAGTTAGTTCTAATAGAGATATATTTAGTATCGGCTGTGCATCCGTGCGAAGCCGGGGCGGGTCGCAAGTTTTTAATAACTTGAGGATGTGGATTGGTTCCTGTTTGCATAAGTAGGTCCAATTGATCTATCATGTTTCCAAAGTTACATTAAAATATGTTTGAAAATCACTTCTACATTTCTCACTCAATTGTAATAATATGTTAGTAATGGCTCCATAATAAGCAACAACCTCAAATATATTGCATTTGATTGTTGACTGCCAGGGTCACTACACTTTCACTGTGCATTACATATTAGCGGCCATCTAATCTTGTTTACAGCAAGTTTAAACTTACAAATCTCCTCGATATTCAATTTTGTGAAAATGAAGGAATTTATGAATGTCATGTCTTAATAACACATTAGTAATATATTGTTTGTTATATGTTGTTTGTTTGTAAAAACGAGCTGATTGGGTATATTATATGTGCTATCAGAACAAATGAGATAATTTTAAGTATTATTTTATTATATATCAGCACATCAAATCCTTTATAGACTAGGCAGAAAGCACTAAATGCGAAATGAATTTCATCATGCATCACTCGCTATATCTTTGTATCAATTTATAAGTAGTGTTTATAATTTTGTTACAAATACTACATATCCAGAGCTGAAAAAACAAACAATGTTTCTAATGAAAAAATTAATGTATACTTTTTGATGTCAACTCTTTATCTCAAATAAGACCCCAATTGAATGGTCTGATAATATAAGTCTATGACAATAATAAAAATGTTTTTGTACGATACTTTACAATAAAACTTGGTGCCATACTAAATATATAATAGTAATTTTCATCACGAAACTTGATTAAATAAAAATTCAATTCGCTTTCCGACTGCACTTTCAAAATAGATTGCATAATTTTTATATTCCATATTTTGCTTGTAAGCATCACATTTAGCATTTATTAATACATCTTGTTATACATAAATATACATATTAGATGAACATTCACGATACCAGAAATTCATTGGAAACAAGAATAAATATTTAAAAACTTGTTCTCACTTTGAAGGTCAGTTTTTTTTGTCTTGACAAATGAGTCTGATTACAATAATACAGTCATTTAATAATGGATTATATATTCGGCAGTTAAGATGGTCAATCTTACTGGAATAATAAAAATTCTTACTAACCCAGAGAAGCCCCTAGAATGTGCACTTTGTCTAGTTCCAGATAATCAATTAGCCGTTTGAAGCCATCACACCACTCTTTCAAATTCCAATAAGGTGGTGGTTCTGCAGCAATCACACGGACTCCCCTAGAAGCCAGACCCATCACTTGCTTGTAGAAAATATCAGCTGTACCAGATACTGGAGGCAAACATACTAAGGGACAATTGACTGATTTCGGCCCGCTGTCGAATATTCTCCATGCCTAAAATAAAACAAATATATTATAATAGGAAATATTTTATAATATCGAGAAAAACTTGAACTATAATTAGTAATAAGAAGAAAATAAATTGTTTACCTTGGAACCATCTGAATCAACAACGATTTTCCGTAAAGGAATACTACTTCTAAAACTCAAATACTCGTTCGACTGCGATAATTCACTTAAATAACTCATTTTTTAAGCGTTTCTTCCGAAATAACAATCCATTAAATATTTTGTATACAGTTCACTGTTTACGACCATAAACGTAAAACTTAAAAAATTTGTGACTAGAGTTGCTGCTAGCACTATAAAGACAAACGTTCGTAAGTAAATCGATTTCTAAATCACAGCCTAACGTAACTGTAACGATTGTGGCGAAAGTTAATCGAAATATAACACTTCACTAAAGTTATGTTGCCAGATACAAGGCTTTTTACATTGTATCGTATTAGGAAATGTTCAAAATAATTTGGGATTTTAATGTTAAGAAATACGGATAGGAAATGGTAAATAAAATATAAATTATTATTATTTTAGATATGATTCTATTTCTGCCCCACTATGGAATATGTGATGAGCCTATTGCCATGCATCATCTAGACTCCGAACCATTACATGAAAATGTAAATTAGAAAATGTAAACTAAAATAATAAAAAATGTCCGCTTATTCATTTCATAGTTGGGTATGAATTAATTTGCAACTTTTAAGGGTCTAAACCTCACTGCGTCAAGTTGATTTGAAACGAATTTATTATCATACTGATTATTAGTGAAACTGCCTGTGAGAATTGATGCTTAACGATAACAATCTATACTGAATCCTTACCGGGTTCTAACAAAGTACACTCTGGTAAAAGCGAAACAAGGGTTGTATACAGTTACTAGTACCAGTTTCACACGGACTTAAGGGTTAATTGAGAAACTAATAAGGAAATTGAGATTAAGGAGCATGAAACCATAGTAAGGTACTCCCAAGATATTATACGAAGTGAAATAATCATACATGTTGAGGTATACGACGGAGAAGTGTAAAGTGACGTGGTATTTTCACTATGTGCGTAGAAATGATACCGCTTTTTCTGTACTTATTATAAATAACTTGGCACAGGTACAATCAGCTTTTGAAGTACATGACGATTTCTAATTCAAACATTGATATCAATATTGTAAAGGAGGGAAGTGAAGGTGTCGTACTATGACCGTCAATTTGAAGTAATTCAAATGTTCTTTCTTCAATTTATAATCTAGTCTTTTTATCCAGTAATCAAGGGAAATATTTTTTATTGAGTTCCAATTTCGTATTTATAAATCAATTTAAATATTTTAAATTATAACAGGATAACATAAATAAGTAAGAAATTAGCATGGAAACATATGCTTTTATTTCTGAATATCGTAATGCCATTAACATTCTCGTGACTTTACTACTATAACGTTCCAAACCACTTATCATAACTTAGTCTAATTTAACTGATAAGTATCGGACGCTTTTATAAATTTTATCGTAAATACATTTATTTCATGTGTACTTAAATATGGATTTCCGATCGAAAGCTTACATTGGGAATCTGCATGTTGAGGATTTCCAGCAAATGCTTATCTTTCACCTATTTATTTACTTAACGCAAATAGCTTTTAATTCAGCTAAATGTGAAGCTAAACTTGTGAAGGTTTTAATAATTAAATTCGTGAAAAAATGATACATAACAATATGTACGTGTTCAAAGTTTTATACAGAAATCTCTTTACTTTGCATATACGTACATTTTAATATTATACTATAAAATGCTCCAGACCAGCTCTATGAACGAGAAGAAATTCGCAATGGTAACACACATGCATTCATCTAAATAAAGATTTAGTGTTACCAGTCAAATAATATCTTCTAATCGATGCACGCATACAATAATATACATAACAATGTATTTATTTGTATAAAACATATTTAAAATGATATTATTAAGAGTATACAAAAAATAATATAAGTACAAAGGTTGCATGTTTATTAACAATACAAAAATTGGTATCATCTTGATTGTTCTTGTATTCAAGAATGCTTCAATCAGGTGATCCATACATTGTGTACATTTCATAGATATGTTAATAAAAACCAATGATAATAATGTTATTAATATAGGCTTTCGAACTATTGCTAAAAATGGAGAAATATAAGTACGGCCTTACTAAAAAAACCCTGTTGCAATATAATGGTAATATTTGTGAATTTATGAAACATGTATTTAGTTTAAGTAGAACATTAGAATGTGACGTGAAATGTTTAGCATTTGATAAGCTTTATCCTTGCAATGTTTTAAATGTGACTCTTGGTTTATGTATTTAATGATTTTCTGATATTAATTCCTAATATATCTATTTTTGTGCGATCATTTATTTCATGCATTTATAGCATTTTTATTCATTATGGCATTCGATTTATATAACCCTTATTTCATACTAAAACATCAAATTTACTCATACAAATAGTGCTTTTTCTATTCGTACATATTCTAAAGTGCACATTTAACTTTTTAAAATAAAATTAATTTTTGAATACAAATAGGACTCAATCCTTTAAGTTAACAATATCGAAAGAAAAATACTTTACGGTGTGTAAGATGGTATTTACATTGAAGACGTAATGATTATGATTAAAAAAAGCTATACAAAAGCTGTGATGTTTGATATGAAATTTAATCGAAGCTAAAGTTCCATTACTATCTGATCGGCATGTAGTCCTGCAAAAATGTGCTTAACATAATCACATTTAATTGGAGTTACGTTTATATCGGATCTGATATTAGTATACCAAAAAATTGCTACAAATGTCAGTTATGTTAGAAAACAATAGCGAAGGACATGTTCAGCCGTCTCACTTGCACGACCGTGTAGGTTAAACTCTATCTCTTTCGTTATTATGAGTCTAGTTATCGATGAATATATTGCAAATGTCATGAGTCCGTGACTCATAGATAAAATTTATTGTAATGTTTCATGACGCCTATAATCCTCACAGAGATCATAATGTTTTGTATGAAAATAAAATAGTTCCCTTCTTTATTGCAAAATATATATTGCATTTTTTTGCCTATAAGCTAAGTATATTATCAAATACATTTTTTTAATATGACAACAATGGAACTCCGTTGGATGCATTATAGACAAAATGGCCGAATAAATAGCAGAATGTCTTTAAGCGGCTTCAAGTTGTTCGGCTCGTCGTCTTCAAGTTGTTCATATTCACTTCTCAATTATCTGTGACATTCATTTACTGTTATAAGCCAGTTGACAAGAATTATCACTAATATTTTTATGTAATTAGACACATAACTACTTTTCACTTAAATTTCACTTAGAGCACACTAAACATTAATACATTTTTTATTTATATTTTTCAACTACCATTGTTTTTATAGGTTTTTTTTTGTATAATGTTTGTTTATAATTTAATTTATACATACACAGAAATGTGCAATGTTAGCATTGTCAGACATACACATTGAGCACAACTTCTACAATTCAACCAGTGATAGTATAGTAACTATTCAATATATGTATGTACAATTTTGTATGTCTATCAGAATACGAGTTGGCCAAAATATATACATTAAATAAAAAATACTTGCTAGTGTTGCCATTAACATACATAAGTGACAATATTATTCAACATTAGTATTGGTGTTAAATGATGGTAATTGTCTTTCCTTTTCATTCATAAATTTTCAATCGATTTTAAAATTATCAACTATTTGTTTTACACCCTATACTAGCATTTTTGAGTATTAGGGCCATATAAAACCACATTTAGATGTTTGTGAAACAGGTAGTAAAAGCAAAAGCCTTCATGGCAGCAGACAACATCAAATTAATAATCTTCGTATCAAATGAATAATCTAGGTTACATTGTCTCACTTCATTTTTCTGTGTCCAAAATAATGAATGGTTTAGACATTTATATGAGTGGTTATCATTAAAATCGTGAAGTGCATGAAGAGCCTCCCCAAGCGGCGACTGTATTTAATTTACTACAAACACATACTGCCCGGCGCGCCCTGGACATTGCGACTAATCCTTTCCCCGCGATGGCCGATCACGCGGTCAACTGTCGACTTGATGAAGAAGATTAAAACTATTTTTAATTGTGATATACTATATATATTATTAGGTATAATATTTATATATAACACAAAATTGTTTATTTTCTTAGATCAAACTTACTATACAAGTACTGCTACACAAATAGACGATTTTTTATGTAATATTAATTGTATTAAATATCTATGCAAAAGAGAATTCCTACAAAGTAAACAAGAATTAAAATACAATAGAAATCAATTCGTTACAGGACCATAATTAAGTATACTAAAAAAATTTGACATCCAGTAATATTATTTTAAATTACATTATTTTTTAAACTAATCTATACAGTACATTCAAATGGTACGGACGCATGCAGAACCTTCTAGATGCAGAGTACATATGCAAATATTGTAAGCTATAAATAGCCTGAAAGTTTTATTCGATAGATTTTTAACTTACTATAAGTATGGTAAATTGATATATATCCCTTTTATGTTTCTTTTACGTAGCACAATGTATATGTTCTATTAGTGATGTGTACATTGTAGTTATGCGAGAAAAATAAGATTCCATAGATAACATATTACCTGATTTCGCTCAACGATTCGTCTCATTTTTGCTTTTTATACTTATGGTGAATAAAAACTTGTGTTCATATGTTTGATGGTCATTTGTGATGTTGCCATTTAAAAAATGGGAGATCATGAATATTATCAACTTGATCATAAAATTATTAAGTAGATTTTAAATTTCCATAGACATTTCTGACTGATCTCTACAATTCATTAATATATGTTTGTTAATTTAAAATATAGCCATTTCTCATGTTTAATTTTTTTTTTACTTTTTTGTTTTAGTTTTTCATTTTATATGTTTTAGATTGATCTTGTATTGAGCAAAAAAAATTTTTAACTTTACAACTGTAATATATTGAACAAGTTTGACATTTGTCAAACGATTGCCATATACATGGCAATATGTGAAATATATGAAAGATAAAGTGAGATACAAAAATTATTTATTCATTTAATTTTAACTTATTACACAATCATTAAAATACAGAATACCATAAGCTGAAATTAGCCAAAATGTAATAATAAAAGTAGTTATGCAAATGATCCTATGAAAACGTTAGGTGTTCACAATAAATGAGATATTTGTACTAATTTATTGGCAGAGTTCATAAGACAGTCCGAATAGTTCTTGGTCTTCTCAATGTTTACAATGTCATACACAAATATATTATTGTATCTTATATATATTATGGTGAATACATATGCGAAACATAACATATCGACTTCCATAAAGTATAACTTTCATTCCGTTCATAATAAAAAAATATTTTTTTGGCTGATGCTATACCTCAAAGACTCATTAATCGATTCCTCGTAAACAACAACGGGTCCCGCTCGCGGTCACGAACGGGCGCAAGGTGCGGTGAGTTACAGGCGGCGCGGAAGAACAAGAACTATTCGCGGCGCGGCCGGCGCGGGCGGCGGTCGCGCGGCGGGCGGGCGGCGGGCTGGCGACGGGCGGGCGGCGCGCGCTGCGGTCACGACTCGCCGTTGCCGCTGTCGTCGCCGTCGCCGCCGCCGTCCGGCTCCTCGCCCGAGTCCGACTCCAGGTCGTCGTAGTCGTCGTCGTAGAAGTCGGTCATGTCCAGCTGCCCGCAACAGAACACAATACACTAACCTCTGACGAGTTTAGCTCGTAATATCCACGCTGAGAAATTAATACACATGTACAACTGCAATGTATAATTTATATTGAATTTGATTATTGTGTGTAATGTTAGATGATTCACATTGTGGGGGTGCGTATTTTAATGCAATTAACGAGACATTCTAAGTTAAGTCTTCTGGCACCAACACATCTATGTCTTCTCTGTCGTTTGACGTCCGATGGACGTGGTTATGGCGACTGTTATATAACTGGGTAAAAAAAGCTGCAATTTCATACTCGAATTAAAAAAATATTATGACCCATTACAGTTTTATTTTTATGGTTACAAATTACTGCATTTACTTTTGTCCCAAAGCATCAGTACTTAACCAGGTCAGAGCCGATATGACATACGTTCCACCTTTGTCACCAATGACAGCAATTCAATTGTCCAACGGTTCCGACCTAGTCGAATCGTATATGGAGATTGGATTAGTGATGTAACGATAGAGTAAAATCGAAAAAGTGGAAGCGTAAGGCGTGTTTCTAAATTGAAAATAAATGCTGACCTGTGGCTCTTGCGTCGTTGACTTCACTTGTGTTTTGATGCAGTAGTCTTCTAACGTGAGGGGCACGACTATGCCTTCCTTCTCAGCTTCTATGCGAGCTACTTGCGCTTGTTTTCTGAAAATTAAAATGTATATAAAGAAAAAATAATAACCCACCTACAACAAGTACTTGTGAAAGAAACCAACTTGCAATAATTCCAAATTCAAACTTTATTCGAATTTCTCGAATTCGATGTTCTAGAACATTTTCAATGGATTGCGTAAGGCAGTTTTAGGAGACAAAGAATAGCAAAAAATTGGCTATTATATAAGATAATTAGAGTAAAACTTTTTACACTTGTTTTCTGTGAATGTGATCAATAAGAAACAATAATATAGGAAGTCTATATTTTAAATTCGGTCTGTTTACCAGCCGTTCTACCAAATTCACTGACACGATCACAAAAAATACATCGAGCTCCGTCAATCTGCTAATGGGTGTTCTATTTATTGAAAACTCATGTAAAGGTAAAATGGTTGGAGTCGTAAAGGGAAAATCACGTAATAATACTATGTCGTGTGCGTGCTGTGGTCCCGATTACTAATACGAAACAATTGTCCAGATTCAATTGTGTATTATAATATACAGCTTATAAATCGATCACACTATGTTAATCAAACAGTTTCCTTACTTCTAGATATTGATTTATAATGTAAGAGGAATCTTTTGAAATATATTAATGGAAATGGTTTTCTGGTATCCACTGTAGCTACTTATGTAAGGGGCCTATAACAAAGCTCTAAATATTTTATATTCATCTTGAAAAAAAGAATTCTCGCCCGAGGTATATTTTATTTATATTCTTTGCCTACAAGAAGATTCTTTCTGTTACCAATGAAATCCAATTTTCATATACTTTTTTTGCGCCTCGCTGAATTCTAACGTATCATATGTAATCCGGTGTGAATATATATTAAATCGTTACTTACCGGTACACTGTATGAAAAACATTTAATCAAATAAGACTAAGTGTTTGCTGGTATATTCCATGTAATAAGTTTTCATTAGATACTTTTACTATATATATAAATATTGTTTATTACGTATTCAAATAGCTTTATGTAATTGCAAAACTATGTTTAACGATAAAATCACAAAACAACATTTATGTTCAACCAACTATTTACTATAATACCACTGGTGTAACATGGGAATGTATGGCACTCCTCTGTCTACCCCTATGGGGCTACAGGCGCGATGTTACATCAAGCGTTTAGAGCGCGCCCTCACCTGATAATGTTCTCGTACTCCTTGTCCTTGCCCTTGGAGTCGCGCCAGCGGCGGTACATGACGCTGGCGTCCACGTTCGCGGGGCTGAACGTGTTGGGCTCGTTGAGCAGCGAGATGACTGACAGCAGCACGGTGCGCACCGACTGCGTGGGGTTCCAGCGCTCGCACGGCAGCTCGCCCGACTGCGGGTCGTCCACGGGCGGGTGCAGGATCGATATGCACAGGTCTCCGTTCTGGAACACGTTAAACGAAACATCGTAAATTACGTTGAAGTATGTTTGGTGTTGTTGAAGTATGTTGTTGTTGTTGTTGAAGTATGTTGTTGTAGTTGAAGTATGTTGTTGTAGTTGAAGTATGTTGTTGTTGTCGAAGCATGTAGATGTTGAATGGAAAACAATCTTGTTTTATTTTAACTCATATTATTTAATTTAAATGATTATATACGAGTCATTCTAGGTACCTGAATCTTATCTCATACAAAATCAATAGCTTTTAATCATGTTCATAATAATTACGCTGAATATAGTTACATGAACGTCTGTGCCAAAAATAACTAGAAACCTTTGTTAAACAGTTACAAAAACATAGTTATTTGAAATATTGAAAAAGTCTCCCCGACCATTACGATTCGCCCACCCCGTATGACAGTTGAGCGTTCCATTTTAACGTGTAGCGTGATTCATCTCAACACCGCTTTCTACTCGTGTATTTTCGTAAGACGTACGACAAATTCTCCGACAAATTATTATACACAAATTTCATAAGGAGTAACTATTTCCTTTTGGCTAATTATTATCTAGCCTCTATAATTAGCGTGTGCAAGCCCACCGCTGGACAAACGCTTCCTCCGAGGGTTTTCTACAACTAGGCATGCGGGTACAGAATCGTTTACGAGCTAGTGATATGAAATACAACAAGAACCATACGTCGCAAGAATGTCACCAGCGGCTGCCTCAACGTGTGTGATACAAATGCGGCAGGTCGCGCAAAAACAAGTCTGATGCGTAATTAATTGAGACCTGTGATATCGGCCGAGTGTACAACTCGAGGTATGTTATAAAAGAAAACATACATTAGTTATAAATCTCACCAGCCAAGTATTCCGACGCTCTACAGAAATCATCGTCGTAGTAAGAAAGTTAGGATGTGTTGAATTGAATTTAAAGCTATGTTCTATATGAATACGATTGCACATATTATATCCATTTGAATATTAAACTTTTCACCTGTTCCAGGATTTTGTCAATGAAGTTCATAAAACAATCGCTTTTTTACGCTTGTCTTAACTTCTCTGTTTGGTCCCTTTCTCGGTGGCTTATGGTTCTATGTCAGAGCCATAAATCTTAACACATATAGAGAAATAAATTTCAAAGGTGAAAACCTTTATTTCCGTCTAACCGCGTTGTTCTTTTATCTGCTTTTATCGTAATCTTTCATTTTATAGACTATTCTTCTGATGATGCAATGCTGGCTACGAAAGAAGTAATAATTTAGATAATTTCAATCACATAAAATCAAATCAAATAATTCTTTATTCAAATAATCTTTTCCAAGAACATTTGAATCGTCATTTTTTAATTGTAAAAATTAAATTTTTAAATTTATAAATTCAGCACTGGTTCGGAAGGTGAAGCTACCGAGAAGAGCCAGCAAGAAACTCGGAGCCA
>DWEI01005609.1:0-10686 GCA_018245875.1 Mysoria ambigua | reverse complement strand
TATTTACCTTACGGTAGATTCATGTTTACCTTCCAATCCTATAAAGCTAGCATTAATAAATATTCAGTTTATATTTTTAAATAAATTAAAAAGCATTTGATAGATGGCGTACATTAAAAGCAACCTATTCGGAGATGATGCAAATGTTCACAAAAATATTACCATTAACAACGAGGCCACCTTGAGTGCGCAGTTAGATGCCTAATTTTGTATTTCGTTTTTTTTTTCAGGCATACGAGCTGTCGACCCTCACGGGCACGCAAGTAATGCTACTAGTCGCGTCCGAGACCGGACACGTGTACACGTTCGCAACGCGCAAGTTGCAGCCGATGATCACGTCGGACTCGGGGAAGAGGCTCATACAGACCTGCCTCAACTCGCCCGACCCGCCCACCACCAGCGAGCAGCGGATGGCGGCCACCGGCTTCGAGGAGACCGAGCTCACGTATAACGTAGTTGACGACGACATGAAGGTGAGGCAATTGGCGTACGCCGGCTCCGCGCAGTATCCCATAGACCACCATCCGTTGGCCTCGTCGCCGATACAGCAGTACCACCACCAGCACCCCCCCTGCCCGTCGCCCCTGCCCATCGGCTCGCTAGGGCAGCCGTACTCCCACGCCCATCTGTCTCACCCTCACATGTCGCACCATCCACAACGGTAGTTCAGACGGTAGGCACTAGAGTAAATCCCGTTTTGCTATTTAATTGGCGTCGATATCGATGGCTCCCCGATACCGTCCGGAGGTATCGATTAGACTATCGGGATAGTCACGTTCTAGGTAAGCTTGTAAATTAAAACGATAAGAAGAGTAATATACATTTATAAAGGCAATAAAGTATTTTGTTGTTATTTTTGTAAATAAGTAATTCCCGGGTATATATGACGTATTTTTGTTTCGCAATTGACGTCTTAATTTCTGAGGATTTGAATGGTTATCGCGAACGGGTTCGTGCGACGCATGTTTGCGCAATGATTTTTCGAGAATTATTTTTAACGATACACGAAAGTTGCACATAAGAGAGATTGCATATCGAAACATACAGATACATTCTCCGATAAAGAATACCACAAAGTGAACGTACAAAATGTCTTGGCTTCCATAATTTCACGGTTCTATTGAGAGATATTGGGCGTCGTACAAATATGGACAGCTTTAACAGAAGATTAAAGAAATACACAGTAAATCATATGGCTGTTAGACATTTCTATTCCAATCTATTAGATGGAAATCAATTTGGGCACAGTCGTTTAATAAATCATCCATCTGAAAATTCCATCAATGATATTGATGATGCGCGTGGAAGCGCTGTCGAGAGCCATAGCGGCGGTGATCGGTAGCAAATAATAATGTTTGAAATGAGTTTGTAATTATCGTTAAAAACCGGTTGCACGGTTTAAGAGCGACGCCTCGGAAGTGGGAGCGGCCCAGCGCGTTTCTATTGAATCGTTATGATGAATGAATCGGCCTTTCATTCGACACAGTAGTATTATCGATACACTTGACCCCTCTCTTAATAACTAAGATGATCATGAAAAAAGTGTAAAACATTTTCTGTAATTGAGTTACAAAAAAAAATCTTTCAATAGCACCTATTGTTGATCCAAGTGACTTGAGGGCATAAAAAGTAGCTTCTAAGGGGTACATTGAGAAGTAGATTTAACTTATTCTATTATAATGTTATGTAGATGGAATATTTATTGGACACATTGCGTCGGATCGACCGAAGCGTTCATTGCATCGTCTATGAAAATAGACGATACTGGCACCAGTTTGTCCGGGCTTAAAAATGCAAAGAAATTGAAAAAAAAAAACCTTTAACAAAGTAGCAGGTGTTGTTTGAAACTAGAGACAGTTTCCAATTAACAGTAGAGCTCCGGTGGCTTGGGAACGCGGGCCACGTGATCCGGATTACCGAGAAATTAATTGAAAATTATTTTAGTCAGTGAATTCTTATGAATTCTCCGGTCAAATTGTACGCATCACTAATTTATGTTTGATTTGAAGGTTAATTTGGGTAACATGCGCGTTTTTACTTAAAGCTACTGTAAATATTGATATAAAATATAACGTTTCATGATTGTAGTACTGACTAATATAGAGTAATATTAAGATATTATTTAAAATACTTATTGTTTATGAATCATGTAATTTGTTACCATTGGCTACTTTTCACTCAACATGTTGGTGACCGATGATACCGGATGATCCAGCAAGTCCTGTCCCGCGGGTGTTGCCAAAGGTACATCATCGTGTCCATCATTCGGCTCATCAATGAAACGGGCCGATTCGCTTCGACTCATCCGTTAACCGCGACACACCTCGTGTCGCTAATCAGACACTATTTATTCATCGATTTGTATCCAGCGGTCGAGCTCGCTGCCGTCCCATCGATTGCGCCCGACGATTAATCCTCGCTGTTCATTTGCATATCGTTTTAATTTCGAAGCCGTCCGGCGCCCACTGAGCCCTCGCCCCCAACCTCGCATGACGCTTGTCAGCTTTGATATGTTGAAATCGATTACGTCGATTCTCTCGTTTCGCGTTTGCCTCGATAAAAATCTCCCGGGCTCAGGTGGGTCGGGCGTGTTTGACGTGAGGGAATAACATGTCTGCGCCAATATTGACGTTCATTGTTCACGCACCGTCAATAACTCTATTCCATTGATATATTCAGGTTGTGTTTATGATTTCAACAGATAAACGCCCTCGTGAAGGTCTGTCTACATCGATTTTTTTATCTGTTTTTTATTCTATTCACTGAATCAAAATTTTTTACGCAGTCCCACACAACTCTGCTCGGTCAGCGGTTTGAGGTGTTTTCGTCTCTTGTTAGTTGTACGCTGATTTCTTTTATCGTTGTTATGTGAATACATAAATATGACGATTTAAGTATTCAAGGAGTGTAACGTATGAAGTCTGGGGCGAATGTATACGGAATTAGCCATGTTCCGCGCCTGCTGCTCGTAACGCGCACGTTGGATGCAGATGCTCTTGTGCATGAATTAGCGGTATAAATGTGGAATTCGGTCACTGCCCTCGCCCCGAGCAGATCTCCTAATCTCGTATTCGCCGTCTCGTTGTTACGTAATACCGCAAAACACGCGATTTCGCTTTCAGTGCGCGGGAATTCTTTTTCAGATTTCGCCGTGGATACATTTATTCTATTTCAAGGCACGTCCCTGTTTTGAAAAAAAAGTGCCGCCACTATAAGAGTTATCGACACGAGTCGTAAATTCTCGGTGTTTTTTTTTTGATGTTGACAGTCTTGGGCCCGCCTCTCCGATGGACCGGTGACTCACGCGCCACCATAACGTATTCCGCGCGCTCGTACGAGACGCATGCGTTTATTCTAGACTACGCTCGGTAATCGCTCGTTAGTCGTCTCGCACCTCGGTTTATTAACTTATCAATACTATTGTTTTGATAAACGCTCGAGACGTAATTTCTGTTGACTCATCGTATTGTGTGGCTAATGTGGCTACATAATTGTCCGCCTGTAAGCCGATTGGTCTTGTGCAAGCCTGACGTGTTTCAACAATGAGCCTAATTTGACTAATAGGTGCCTTGTAATCGTCACCGCGTGTGGTTTAAGGATTAGCTACAACATCATCGGCACCACTCTCCTCGCCGCTCCTCACATCGGCTAATGAACGTTGTTCTAAAGCTATTGTTCTAGTTTTTGTTTCTCTTATTGTTTTCATATCTTGATTGGAGATTGTATGGGCATTAATATCGGCTTTTCGACTTGTTGTAATTCGTGTATTAATGCTGCAATTAGTGAAATACAGAGTTATATTACTTATACGTATCATTAAATTTCAGTTCGGCAACTTTCTATGTATATTCGGTTTTGGGCGCTTATTTTTGAAGTACGCAAATAATTGTTTATTTTATATGCGTAGGATTTTGTTATTGTTGTTTCATTGTGCTGTTAAGCCGCTGACCTAAAATCAATGTTTCCCTTGTAGTGCGTCACGCTTCGTAAATCATTAATTTGTTATTCCGCGCGTGAACGCACCGTCGGCTTATATTTTTTTTTAATTATTCAGTGTTTGCGAAATTCATATTAAATGCTCAGCCCGGCCCTGTAATTAGCGTCGCACCGACCGACCACCCCGGCGAAAGATGTATGGACCCACCGTAAATCCTCTATAAGGGTAATAATCGAAAAACCGCCTTTACTGTGTCACTGATTGCGGTACAAATGAAGAGATTCGAAAGAATATGGTCGAGCTGGGTGAAAATTTCCACGAGTTTAACCGTGCAACCGATCTGCGCCATGTCATTTGTGTAATACACCCATATTGATTGTCCCGGGTTCCGACAATTGCAGAAATGTCTTCATCATCCGACCGCAAGCACTGATAATTGAACAATCGTATTACTGAATATTACAGGCTCTACATGCAACGGTGAACATCAGTGACGGTACGAAATGTGTAATTTTATTCTTTAAAGTGGCATTTATGTTTGCAAGAATATTTTCGGCGTAATATGTAATACTTTTTCGTTAATTTGAAACCACCTCCATAATTAAGAATAATATCGAAGATATTCATTAATTTTTATTGCGTATATTTTAACTGACAATTAATAATAAAACGTTAAATACAGAATCATTAACGTGAGAATATCTTTACGGTGAAATGTTTAGTTGCGTTCGAGGCAGTGCGAAACCGCTCCGATGATAGTCTTAAATCTGCTCTACAACATTCTTGTGTGAGTTCCTACCGACTACGTTAATGGCCGGCTACGTCGTGAATGTTAAGGAGCCCGGACAAACATTTTCTGTTGTAAAAGTAGGTCACGATTGATTTAGAGGAAGCTGGAAGCGTCATAATGTACCGACGGGAGAGTTCCGGCCGCGGCGCGCCGGGGCGCGGCCGCTCAGCGGGTATTATTTTAGGAGTTGCGTCCACTCCTTGTACTATTACGGCAGACCCGAGCCCGCGCCGTACTGTTGCATAATTCAGACACGAGCACCGCCGTTTGCATTCCGATACTTGATACGTGCTTTCACATGTATTTATGGACGAGATTTTGTGTCTCCGTAATGTTTGCCGAATAAATAAATTGTGTGGGCATAAATACAATGGGCGAGTCGGCGTCCCCGCTCGTTACGTCGGCGAATGTAAAGTCCGAGTTCGCTTCTTGGGTCGCCCGCTTGTCAGCCGTTGAGATATTTCGCGGGGAGTTGATGGGACCGCTTATATCGTTGTTTAGGGCCTTCGTTACACCCGCGGTTTATGTCGCCGCTTACAAATTGGCGTGCGGTCTTGCCCGGTATCGCGTTCGCAAATTTTGCCCAGGGGAATTATGCTTACATTGTATTTGTTTGCTTACGCGGTCGACGCTTTAGTATTCGTTCCCAATGTTGTTGCGAGAGCGACAAAGTGGTAACAAGTAGTGAAGAATATATTGTCAGACACTGTGCACGTCTGACTGCAGAAAAACCAGTCGCTCCACAAGTGCCAGTTCTTGACGCTGATGTATGGAAAGATTATCGTGTTACATCTTTACCTAATCTGAATGTCGCCATCTAAGAACAAGTTGTTGTTATTATTATTATTATTACTCCGTTAAATAAACGTTATTCTCACACTTGTCGTACAATTTAAAAATGATCAGTTTTTACACGCTTATCTATTATTGTACCGGTGTACCACCTACGCGTTGATGCACAGAATGCCAACAAGTTATCTCTGAGAATGGAAAGCAAAACGCAACGATGAGATATAGTCTGAGCGCGACACGTGTACGTCGTGCGTGTCGACGCTGGAAGAAAGCGCCCGTCTCACGGCGACATCCTAGAATCGAGTGCCAACTAATCCGAAATCCAAACGTCATTATCTCCAGCTTGTATCGGGCACGATTCCGCTCACATCTCGGTTACCGCAATTCTAATGATTTACCGCGGAGGTCCTCCTTTGTATGCGCTGGACATGAGGAATTTCGTATGCAAGGTGAGACTCCACTATCCCGTGCCCATCGTGTCCAGAAACTTCCGCGTCGAAGCGTCCTGATTGCTCTAATTGAAATTTATTCTCCGCTGCGCTCGAACGCGCCCCGCTTCACCAATGCGCGATGCTTAATTCCATTAGATTAATGAACAACCGCACATCGATTGTTTCAGCCTGTTCAGTTATGTATGCGCGCTTGCGTTTATGCGATCTCGTTCACTGGATTGACGCGGGACGCGCCTCATCCATTATAGATTTAGCCGGCACCGTGTCCCCGCCGGACGCGCCCGACGTCTCGGTCATTTCGATAATTGGACCCGCGATGATGATTCTAGTTGCACAATCCGTGAACATCTGCGATAGATCCCCCCCGATTGGCGTCCGACGATTGCGTCATTCGCTCGCGGATTAAATGCGAGTCCAATTAAGAGCTTCGCTTGTAATTTCGTCCCGAAGTGAGACGCAAAGTAAGCTATTGCCGGCATAAGATCATTATTTCTGTTAACTGCCACCATATTGCAGTGAATTTTATTCAGTATCGAATAATTCTCGAATTGAATCGGAACCGATTGCACGACGTGCATGCGCGCGGTCGGAGCCGAGTGGATGTTTCGAGCCGATTGATTCGCTGAATCTCAACTCGGCCCACTTCCTAAAACTAGACTGGGAGACGCAGATGGTTAAAATTAGGCCCGCCGGGAATAGAATAAACTGGGCGCGTGCCGCGTCACCGCGCGCCTGCCGCATATTGTGTTACACCATATCAAATCAAAAGCGTTCCGTGTCCATTTTGCGTTTGTGCATTTTTACATCCACTGACTCGACCCCACGTAACGTTACACCTGCAACAAATTATTGCGCTATTACCATAATTGCATCTGCAATATAAATATTACCGATCGTTGTGAACATTTATTTTAGCGCCATTTTTTATGCAAAAAAATTCCATTTAAATTTAATAGGTCTGTCTTAATTATAGCGGTGGTGTTGGAAACTGAAAGCTATTAAAGTCAACCCGCTACGCTGAAGCTGAAACTCCCGTATAGCGTGACTAACACATTTAGAGATTTTATTTTGTCGCGTTAGGTAAATAAATGCTTGTAGTATAGTAAAGATACAGATTCCGAGAATTTAGGCCGAAGTGAAATCTAAAATGGAAATATTATTTAAATTCAAAAGAGAATGAATCAAATTTTTCATGTCGGATGGATGCTTCTCAAAAGCGAGATGACGGTGAATTTTTAAGATTATTGTTCCCAAACGCAAACAATGTTTTCTTCTGTCATCGAAAGAATACACAAGTTATCGGTCATCCTTTTGTATCGCCATCTCGACGCGCCGTTTCGGCGTCTCGGGCGGACGATTTCATCTCGTGCGAACATTACAATGCGGGTTCGGTTAGCGGCGCCCGCCGACCGGGCGACGCTCAGCCGGGATTGGACGTCGTTTGTAGAGTTGGAAGAGTCGCTATAAATTCAAACTAGGATCTCAGCTGAGGCTCGACCGTTAGCGCGTGGGAAATGATTGGGTCCGTTGTAGCCGGCGAGGCTTTGTTAGGACGATTGTCCAGTGGAGTGGTGTAGATGCGGCGATAGGCCGCGTGCAGTGCCTGCGCTACGGCCGGTGACAGCTACGTGGGAAAGGCCGGGATCGCGTGCACACTTATTTGGATGATATTGTCATACTGTTGTTCGGATTTATGGCGCAATATCGTGTGCGTGTGCGATGTAATTCGATCTCGTCGTTTGGACGTACGCTTCTGTTCGGTGTAATTTTTCGTTGTTGAGCTGTGTGACCTTTTATTATATTTGTGTTTGTTCACGATTCAGATGAATGGAATCGATTAATGTTGTAGGTTTTGTAAATTAGAAGCAGACTACATAAATATAAAGTGCGTTGTTGGTTATGTTTTGTTTGTACAAGGTCGAAAAGCGTAAACAACTCGCGAGCTCCAGTTCCGCGCGATCCTACCTCACGCACATTGGTAATATGTTATAAACAGAAAATTTAAAAATAGAACTCGATAGTAGGACGGTAAACTGTCCGTCTGAAAAAGGCATAGGAAGAGAATTCTACTTCGTTTATGGCGCTGAACACACCACTTCAGTGCGATTTCGAGTTTTTCACTTCGCGACACATGGAGAGTCTTAACGTATTCTGGAGGCGTTCGTGTATTGGCCTCAGTATGAGACGGTGCCTATTGAGTTTTGAAAACAAAGTATGCGAGCGATCCATCATACTTTTTCTATTGAAACGTTATGTGTTATCGGCGAGCTTAGAGCTTACACAAACAGAGCTTTCAAATGCTAATCCAGCGGACGTGCCTCGACTCGGTTCCGCCGGCCCGCTTGTACTACGTGGGAAATGTCCGAAACTCAGTTGGAAATCTTAATGTACATTTATAAGCGCATGTTTTGTTCGTCACTTGCGAACAACGGGGCACGTTTATGTTACGAGTTCATGTAACAATTAAAGATTAGATCTTTAACTTACCTATACACACCTGCAGGTATGTATATATGTATTATTGAAAAAAGAAATCTGCTTGGGTTTCGTTTTTGCAGCGTTCAGTTTCAAATTCAAATTTAACACGTATTCATTCGAATATTAAATCTATATTTTTTTATTAAACATGATACAATTACAACGATAAGACAATTACGAACTTGTACAGTACTGTCAAAATCAATTATATTTTCTCATACTTCTTATATTATATTTTATAGTCTTTTAAGCGGCCAACCAGTTTGTCACGGAATTACGTAACAATCCATAAGGTTCTAAGTCATCGCAATACATCGAATTCCTTTCTACCGCCGTTCTCATTATCGATTTAAATGTCGTAAAGTAGATCATCTATTTTAAATATTTGTACACGTATGTGTATATCTTTTATTATAATCTTGGAGTTGATCGAAATGGGTCATTGCATAACCGGTTGGCGTTTTGTTTGTGTTTTTCGTGTAACAATTGGCCTTATATGGCCACCTACAAGCGGTGATATAATAGCTCTGTATTGGTTCATAGTGGGGTCGCGTGGGCGGCGTCCTTCCTAAACGCCGGCGCCGTTCGACTTTGCATAGACAATTGAAAACTGTTTTGCTCGATTGTTCGTTTTTTAATTTTGTACTGGTTAGATTTTTTCGTTCGCACAAATATAACCGAACGTTTCAGATGTTTTACTATTATTTTATGCGCAAATAACGTATTAATCATGAAAGTTAATTAAGATGTACATTCAAAGATATTTGAGTGATTTCTTGATATTATCTTCGTAAATTTAAAAAGCCTTTCGTTACTTTGTGTCGATATTGAAATGCGGTTGCCGCATCCACTCAGCTCTCGTTACACATACGCACGTGCGTCTCCCACTGCGCACAGATGATTTATGTATGACCGGTATGCGTGTACCAACTAGACGCACTCGACTACCTACTCCGGAATTGTTGTGTTGCAGCGCCAGCCGGCCGCGTGTCGTGAATGCGAATTTGTTTAATCATACATTTGTGTTTCATACATTAAACGTCAGCATCGAACGCAAATAATATCACGGTGGCATCGAAATTACTCTCATTAACGGAGTGCAAACTTTTTGTATCAAATTGCTATCATGCTATAATTTATATGGAAAGTTTTAATTTATTTTTATATATGTTTTTTTTTGTTTCTTAATTGACAATCTTGATTCTTGATTATAGGTTCTGCTTAGTCCTTTTATTGCAATATTTTTTTTTAATTCCCACCAGTCACTAGGGTTATGTATTATTAAAGAACCACGTTCAGTTCCACTGACGACAAGAACAAGACCAGTTTGCATTAACTTTTATCATCAAGGTGGAAAGTAAATACATGCAAATACATTAATTGAGGGCTCGATGGTAAATTCTACAGCGTAGGAAGCCCACGGATGCCTAACATAGCTGACTGGAGATCGGCGAGACGCTGGATCGTAAACTTGCGGTGTAAGTTAGGTGGCTTGTAACCATGGTTTCTAGGTCCCGTGGAAACTTCTTAGTTCTTTTTTAAAGTCATATATTCCTTATCGGTTTTGTTAATTTTGAGCACTGTTTAATGTTTACGTTCATTAATCCATTGTAATTGCATTGTTTGATTGAATTACAAACATTTTTTTATTATATATATGTACTACGTAAGAAAATCCATAAACTTGTCTTGCTTTACGTCGATATTCCACATCGTTTTAACCAACACGTTTTATAAGTTAAGACATTGGTATTTTAAATTTGAATAGCTCAGTTTATACGAATGTTACAATGAAAATTATGATATTTCTAAAATATTTCGGTCTTGCAAATTCTTCAAAGCTGGTAACATTAATAGCACGTTACAAGCAACGGTGGTGTAGAGCACAAGCGCAAAGACTCTATTAAATATAATGTTACATATTTCAGAAACTTGGTTGGTTACGTGAGACTTTATTGGTATTAAAATCAAATGATTATTAATGTCCATTCAGTGTCGTTGATTCATTATCATTCATTTAATATCATACTATTTGTTCAATATCATTCGTTCAGTATCATTCGTTCAGCATCATTCGTTCACTATCATTCTTTCTGTATCATTCGTTCTGTATCATTCGTACAGTATCATTCGTTCAGTATTATTTGTTCAGTATCATTCGTTCAGTATCATTCGTTCAGTATCATTTGTTTAGTATCATTCGTTCAGTATCATTTGTTTAGTCTCATACGTTCAGT